>OMMV01045344.1:5427-15643 GCA_900302635.1 Chatrabus melanurus | reverse complement strand
CTTTGTGTCATTGAATTACTTTGAAATGAGAATAGTATTGGGTCAAAACTAATTAAACATGGAGGGGGTATTTTTTGTCAAGAAGTTGGGGTTGCAAATGTATGCAAAATATATGCAGGGTTGGGGAGTGACTAGTTACATGTAATGCATTTTTATTGTTCTTAAAATGATCAAACTACTGAAGACATCAAATCACATTGCATTGATAAAGTAATTAGAATACAGTAAAACAAACCACATTTATAATGGCTAATATATAGCAGTCAATTACATTTCCAAAGTAACCTTCCCAACACTGAATACAAGATTCAACCCATTCTTTCTGTGTGTGACTGTGTGGAATTTCATTGAATTGCCATGAATTTAATTCCACTTCCTGTAATTCCAATTCAAATTCAACTTCCTGTGGGGGCGGAGCCAATTCAATTCAAATTCCAATTCATGAATTGAATTGAGGCCAATTCTAAAATTCTGAATTTTGCACAAGCCTGATTCATGCAACACATTCCAAAAAAAGGTTGGGGCACAAAAGTATGTACCACTTAGTATTACCACGTAGTGTTGCTATTCCTTCTCACAACACTTAAGATGTTTCGTCATTGAGGATACCAAGTGATGAAGCATGTCAGGTGGTATTTTGTCCCATTCTTCCTACAAACACATCTTAAGGTGTGCAACAGTATGGGGTCGCCGTTGCTGCATGTTTAATTTCAAAATTCTCTACATATTCCCTATTGGGCACAGGTCAGGACTGCAGGTAGGCCAATCCAATTTCCGTATCCACTTCTTCCACAACCATGCCTTTGTAATGTGTGCAGAATGTGGTTTTGCATTGTCTTGTTGAAAAAGGCATGGACATCCCTGGAAAAGACGTCATCTTGAAGGCAACATGTGTTGCTCTAAAACCTCAATGTACTTTTCTGCATTAATGCTGCCATCACAGAAGTGTAAATTACTTTTTCTTAGGGCACTGACACAACCCCATACAATGACAGACCCTGCCTTTTGGATGTGTTGTTGATAACAGTCTGGATGGTCCTTTTCATCTTTCTTCTGCAATACTGATTTGTCTGACCACAATACACATTTCCACTGTGTGATGGTCCAACCCAATGCCTCTGAGCCCAGAGTCGATGCCGCTTCTGGACAAGGTTAACATAAGGCTTCTTTTTTGCACAGTAAAGTTTTAAGTGGCATTTGTGTAACTTTGTATTGTAGTGCTTGACAAAGGTTTCCCAAAGTAACCTCTTGCCCATGTGGTTATGTCAGCTATTGATGAATGATGGTTCTTAATGCAGTGCTGTCTGAGGGATTAGAGATCACACGTGTTCATCTGAGGCTTGCACCCTTGCCCTTTACGCACTGAATTTCCTCCAGATTGCTTGAATCATTTAATGATATTAGAAGGATCTTTATTGTCATTGTACATACATACAATGAAATTTGTCCTCTGCATTTAACCCATCCTAATTATAGTTAGACACAATCAAACTACTAGGAGCAGTGGGCAGCCACAGTCCAGTGCCCGGGGGACCAACTTCAGATGTAGAGACACTGCCTTGGTCAAGGGCAGAGAACGGAGCAGACCCTAATGTGCATATTTTAATGGTGGGAGGAAACCAGAGTGCCTGGAGGAAACCCACGCAGATATAGGGAGAACATGCAAACTCCACACAGAAAGGAGCTGGGACTGGGTGGGAATAGAAGCCAAGACCTTCTTGCTGTGAGGCAAGCGTGCTTACCACTGAGCCACTGTGCTGCCCAGGTAGGCCAGTATTATGCACTGTAGAGGGAGAAATAATCAAATCCCTTCCAATCTTTCTTTGAGGAACGTTGTTTTTTAACATTTCAATAATTTTCTCATGCATTTGGTGACAAACTGAAGCTCCTCTGCCCATCTTTGCTCCTCAAAGACTCATCCTTTCATGGATAATGCTTTTGTACCAAATCATGATTACAATCACCTGTTGACATCACCTGTTTGAAATAACATCATTATTTATTTATTTACCTCATTACAAGCCTGTTGAGCAGGTAGCTCAGTGGACAAGATGGTGGCCTGCCAATATGTACACCTGGGTTTGGATCCTGCTCATGCTACCTGTCTGTGTCCTTGGAGAAGACACATACTCTGCATTATCTCAGTCCACCCAGCTGTCAATAGGTACCATTTTTTGCTGGGGAAGTAACCTGCATCCCATCCAGGGGGAGTCGTAGACAGGACATTATACAGGAGTTGGAATGTTCAAGGTATTATCCAGCTTCAGTCCAATGTGCTCACAACTTGAGCACTCACACTGTGAGGTCAGTCAGGTCTTGGAGTATGTGCTGGTGCAACGCATTGGTATCCATCACACCACGGAACAGCCCCTGGTCCTGGATAGCGGCCACCCCGGTAGATAACTGGTCCATCTCCACCTCTCGAAAATAACAATGTGTCTGTCACAGCTAGGTGAAACGTGAGCATCCCCTTGGCCTTCTCCAGCCGCTGGGCTCTTCAATACAGAGGCACCTGCATTGCATGCTGGATCATGCCCAGAGAAATGCGACACATGGCCAAAATGTCATAGCTGAGGTTCCCTCACAATGCAAGTGATACTCCTCATGTAAGTCTCCCTAAATAATCGGTCCTTTGACGCAGAGTAATTCCAGTGGAACCCGTGGACTCACTGCGTTGTGTGCAAATTTATTTGGATAATTTGGCTCTCTCTGTTGGTTATGTGTTGACTTCACTCTGATTTAGGGAGGAAGTATGAAATGCTCAACTGACCACAGCATCACTAGCTTGGTTGGTGATTGCCTCATGGCTGATCCATCCCTTAATTTGAGGTGTTGGCACTTGAGTTCAAACGTGGAAAGGTAGGTCATCAAAACACTTGGCTGGATGAAAGGTGAACAGCTCATCATTGCCAACAAGTCATTTTTGACAACTGCACAAAGCTTCAGTTAAAATTATTAAAAATGAAAGAAGAACAAACAAAAAGCAACAGAAATAGCTTCTTTTTTGCATTGCATCCATTAATTTAAAATCTTTATTTGGATTTTATGCAATGGACCTACACAAAATAGTCCAAGTTAACAAAGTTAAATAAAAATAAAAAACCAAACAAACCTTGTTTTAATAAATTCTAAAACAAACAAACAAACCTTTAGTGGTGTGTGCATATGTATTCACCCCTTTTGCTATGAAGGCCCTAACAATTACAGTAACAGAGGTAAACAGGTAAATCATGATTTTTACATGACTCTTTATATGAGTCAGGGGATGGATACATGAACATTTCCAAATGACTGAAGATGTCTTGGACTTCATTCACACCACTTATTAAGAAATACACAGTATGGTTCTGTATGGTAAATCTGTCTGGAGTAGGCAGCTGTAAAAAAAAACAACTGAGTGACTGCAAAAAGTAGACTAGTGAGGGAAGCCACCAAGACACCCATGACAACTCTAAAGGAGTTACAGGACTGGAGAAACTGAATAGTGCAACTTTTTTTTCTGTTGCGTCACCAGTTAGACGGCTTCATGATGGAGTGGAACAGAGAAGCATTTTCCTGAAGACATGAAAGCTACAGTTTCCCACAAAGCACATGTGACACAAGATTCCGTCAGCTCTCAAAAGTGAAGCAGAGTAGATTCTGAGTCACACTTGGCTGGGAGACCACTTGGGAACACCAGGGGCTGTGTGTGTTTTTTCCATGTAAAACTGGAGTTGCATCAAGCAAGGCATCCGGTGTGAAATTTGTGCCAAATCTCAATGCGGCTCTGTACTGGCTACCCTGAACAAACAGGGGCAGGTGAATGACAAACATCATATAAATCGCCCATATTCACTCTGATGACAGTGTTTGCATGACAGAGTGCTTGATATTTTCTGTTTACAGCTCTGGTTTTGTGTTTTCTTCTTTCCCTGTGCATACAGATCACTCTTTATCCTCCAATCACTTTGGCACTGTGCGTAACAGTACATGCAGTACATCTACATTAATGTAACCATTCTTATAAGTTTCAAATATGTCACTCCATCTGCACATTGATGTCACACTGCTTATCCTGTAGTACAAGCAGGGCAGCTCCTCTTGGCAGATTGTAAAGCGTTCCTACGCTAGCTGACAATTGTAATCCTACCAGCATGTCGTCAGTCCTTCCCTGGGCAGACATGCTTCAAACACTTATAAAGATATACATACAGGAGACATCCTTTTAGGTGCCCAAAATATTTAAAATAAGCACTTTATGGAGCAGTGGATCAACTCTGACCCCTTATAGATGTCAGAGTGCTTGTGTAGTGATCTCCTGGATATCTTGTATCTGAATAACTGAGATCATGCATACACTAACACACTACACATACACTAACGCACTAATGCATTTGTGCATTCAGTTATCCCGCCATTGTGAACAATGATTTATAATTGGTTGTCTCGGTTGCAAATTTTCTGTCAAGTTACTGCATGTTGTGTCAATATTGTGTTGTGCCTTCTGTTCCGTCTTGATAGAATGGTTGTGGCAGATGGCCACCACATGGAGTCTGGTCTACTCGAGGTTTCTTCCTGTAAAATGACAAAAAAAAACAATTAGGGAGTTTTTCCCCTTACTACTTTCGCCATTGTGCTTGCTCAGGGGTTGGTAAGAGCTACACATTATTTGTGTATAGTGCCTTAACGTGACTTATGTTACAATCTGGAACTATATAAATACACTGAATTGAATTGAATCGAGTGCTCCTCACCCTGTCATTAACACAATCCATCCTGCAATGGCAACTCATTTGGAATGCTTGTGTTCTTTAGTTCTAATATTCACTTATCTCAGCTGTGATAGTCATG
The DNA here is from genome assembly GCA_900302635.1 of Chatrabus melanurus. NCBI lineage: Eukaryota > Metazoa > Chordata > Actinopteri > Batrachoidiformes > Batrachoididae > Chatrabus > Chatrabus melanurus. The sequence continues at coordinate 10,813 of OMMV01045344.1, read as the reverse complement.
TATCTGGAACCTCGGCCTTTCAGATACATGACTCCTTTCATGGAGTCATGTGGCCCCTGGACAGAGGTATTTGATGATTTTGATACCTTTGCAAGAGAAAAAAAGTCTAAGTTTTTAGGGTCCTGGTGCTTCCATTCATACTATATGGTTGTGAGGCACAGATGCTAACCAGTGATCTAAGGGGGAGAACGAATGTCTTTCTTACTAGGTCTTTCTTGAAAATCCCTGGGTATTGGAATGACTTTGTCTCAAACAAACAGTTGCTTCAGGAGTCTCAGATGAACCTACTACTTGCATCATGGCAGAATGTCAGTTGAGACATTTTGGCCTTGGGGCATGTATTGCTATGCATGATCCAGCATTCAGTTGCCTCAGTGCTGAGGACCCCTGCAACTGGAAAAGTCCAAGGGGACACCCATGTATCACCTGGCTACAGTAGATAGCTGGCTACTTTTAGGAGGTGAGACTGGACCTTTTGTCTGCCTGGGTTGTTGCTAACCAGTACCCACGGCCATTCCATAGTGTGGTGGATGCGGCAATGGTGCTTATCCCCGCATATCATAGTGTGAAGTGGATCAGAGTCTATGACTGTCCCTTGGATGGGGACGGCAGTCTTTAGGCTGTTACTTCCCCAGTCATGGCTGGTACCCATTTACTGCTGGGTGGACTGAGACAATGCAGATGGTGTCTTGTCCAAGGGGGTCCACAGAAAGGTAGCATTAAGCACAGACTGGAAATTGAACTCAGGTCTACATATTGGTGTTTCAACTATCCCACAGAGCTACCTGCTCTGCACCCAGACCTGACTTTGACATTTTCTTTCACTAACTACGTAAAGTTTACGACGACAAGTGAAGACTCATGTTCAGCTGCCTGTTCTCTACAACAGTTGACATAATTATTCCTTCCCAGTGGGTTTGTGGTGTCACTATGTTGTCATTGTTGACTGTACAGAAGGTGCTGAGTGCATCTCTACTGTGGTCCTCAGCCGCAAAAGGTACAACTGGTTAACTATACAGTTTGTGCAGATTGAAAGCTGGCTGGTAAGTTGTAAACAACATTAATTGAAAATAAAAAAGCCAACTCAATACCATTACTAGCCCCTTAAATAAAAGCTACAGAAAACTGTACAATATTATCTGCAGTGTGAGCGTATTCTAACAAAACCAGAGGAAGTAAAGCAGAAAAAGTAGAATTTTACATTTGCCTGCATATACTGGGACTGAGTGCCAACTTGGATTCTAGGCAGAACAGTTCTAGTGTGACAACATGGCAGCAGGTTTCTGCCATTGTTGTGGATTGTTTGAAATAATTCCACATCTTCAGATGATTAATGGGACTTAGTCTGGCAATTCAAAACTGTGTCTGGGGAAAAGGGGGACAAGAACAAGAAAAAGAGAGAGGCAGGCAGTCCTTGGCAGAGACAGAAAGGCTTTCACAGACTGTGGAGAGTATCATAGTCTTAGTTGACTGAATGAAAAAGATCACAGGGGAAATGTGATTAGTAAAAGATAAGTGTTTGATGAGGAGGTTGGAGAGCAGAAAAGGACAGTAAGCAATATGGAGATATGCATAGACTAGGCCATGATGATAGAGAAACAAAACCACCTTGAACAAGGAGAGGGATGAACAGATCAGTCTTGTAGTGCCTTGATTCTTGGCCCATGTTTTTCCAGGCCTGAGTTTTGGATGATTTGACCTTGAGAGTTCAAAGCCTTGGTCATCTCAAGAAGATCCAAGGCATTTTCAACACATATGGAATTTTGCTGTTTCTTCAAGGAAATATTAAAATAGTTTGGTTGCTTTGTGTGGTTACATTGTGAAGCTTAGCTAGGTAAACATAGAAGGCCTAGCCAATGAAAATGTGTCAAACAGTATGACCTATAAAAGCTGCAGCTAGTACAGTGAATAACTTTGCAGAAATGCACTTTCAGTGGTGTGTCTTTCTGTGTAGATTTTGTAAGTTTTGAACAAACTGGTGCAATTTTTGCAAATTATGATCAAAGTCTTCTGCTATTTACATTCCATGGATCTCAGCAATAACTTGGCTTGAGTTTAAGTTTCAAAATAGTGAGTTATGTTGTGACTTGCTCCCTTTTGATTCAAGTTGGGACGTCATGTTATCTGTCACACGTTGTTGGCATGAATCCTGCGAGAATAAACTTCAGTCACATGGGTTTCCAGCTCTGGACATGGTCTCCAGGATACATGCCTTCATGGTTCCTTCATTGCGAGGGATGATGGGATGGAATTGTAGTATGCTCGCCGAGCAAACAGCCTGATCATCTGTGCAAACTCAGTGCAAATAATGGAATTCTGTGTGGCTAATCAAACTTTTAGTCATAAAACTTATTCAATTTTTGGATATTGTAGGTATAATTTTTTCACCTTTTGAAAAAATGTGATTGATTTGTGAAATTTTCATTAACAATCTTTTTGATGAACTTTTATCGACCTTTCAGCACATACGAGTGATGCATTTTCCCAACTTGTTCCCAAACGGGCAACGCCAAAAAGTCGACTATTAAAGACAAATTTTAAATAGTATTGACCAGATTTCACAGTTTATCCATAAAATATGATGACTGCACACAACAATAAAACAAACACAGTCAAAAACATTTCTAACCTTTCGTTGCAGTTCGTGCTAGCGAAACAAGGCGAGTCGCAGCTACGTAGATTCAGTGAAGAATGGCCCGACACATGTCTGATACCTCCGCAGGTGCTTTCAACTGCTTATCAGCTCAGCAGGCTAGCTACATACGAGCACGATGCCCACAGCCACTTGAACACTGCATAACCCACTGTGATAAATCAGGGAGAACACAATGGGGGTGGCGGACACCATACGAGGAAACAAGTTGGGAAAATACATCGCTCGTGCATCCTGAAAGGTCGATGAAAGTTCATGAAAATTCAGGTTTGGTTTATTCATGAAAATTTCACAAAACAATCACAATTCTTTTAAAGGTCAACAAAACAAAATTTTCTTTGTATATATCATACCCATAATATTCAAAAACTGAACAAGTTTCATCAGTAAAAGTCTTCGGCCATTCATTCATTAATTTTCTGAACCTACTTATTCCAGTTAAAGGTTATGGGGGAGCTGGAGCCTATCCCAGTGGTCATTGGGCAAAAGGCAGAGTACACCTTGGACAGGCCACCAGTCTGTCACCAGGCCAACACATATAGACCAACAAACTCAATCTCACTTACACCTATGGTCAATTTAGAGATTCCAATTCACCTAACCTGCATGTCTTTAGAGGTGGGAGGAAGCCAGCGCACCTGGAGTGAACCCACACAAGCATGGGAGAACATACAAACTCCACACAGATTGGACCAGGTCAGGTTTGATCCTAGGACTTTCTCACTGTGAGACAACAATACTAACCACTAAGCCACCGTGCTGCCCAGTCTTTGGTTAGCTACACAGGATTCTGTTGTTTACATTGATTAAAATTAGAAAGACTTTGGGCATATTTTGACACAACTGGAAATATTACAAATTGAACTCAACATATTTATAATCTGACAGGAAGTTGATCACTGGGTATTTTTGTTCAAAATGAAATACAATTTATGTCCCTAAATAACCCGTACAATACAGAATAGTACTTTTACTGGAAATCACTACTGTTCTTGAAATTACTTTCACATTTTAGATATAAAACTGCACATTCTTTGTCTTTTTATTGTTTTTGTCTGAACCTCAATCTTTGTATGATACATTTTCTTTTTTTTTCTCTTTATTTATGTCTTGGCATAGGCCTTGAGGGGGTCAAAGCCTTGGCCTGGGCAGTGAGGACTTGGGCCTTGATTGTAACACAAACAGACTACTGAGAATATTTTGGTGCACGATGGGATTAACAGCATACAGTTACAGAATGTTACAGATGACACTGTCCTTGTATAACTCACTGACTCACTCACTGACCGGATGGTCATTCACAATAAATTTTACAATGCTAATTTAATGCTGCAGTGAGTGCATACAGTGTGCAGCGGAAGTGAATACGTCACTGTGCATTATCATTTAAATGTCTAATGATTGAAAATTTTGTCACCTCTCAAAAACATTGCAATATGTTATTGTGCGCAGGTAGGAGCAGGTCTGGTTGTTAAGAGAATATTATTAGTTGCCAACAGAAAATGAACGCATACTTATGGTATATAGGTAGCATGTGGAGCCCCCCCTCCCCACCGCCATTATTGATAACACTTATGGACACTTTTTTATAAAATAAATGATCAAAGAAATTCAATTTAAATTTTTCATCTTTTATGATTTATGACATTAGAACTGTTATAATGGACAAATGCCATTTTTGAGCTCTACCTACTTCTAGCCATGATTGTGCTGTTTCCATAGAGGTACAGAATTTGCATGTACAATGAAAAATATGCCAACAGTAGGTAAGGATTCCACTCGTGCCCAGTTCCTTTCTGTGTGGAGTTTGCATGTTTTCCCTGTGTCTGCATGAGTTTCATCCAGGCACTCCGGTTTCCTCCCACCATCAAAAACATGCACATTAGGTTCTGCTCCTTTCTCTGCTCTTGACCAAGGCAGTGTCTCTACATCTGGAGTTGGTCCCCGGGTGCCGGACCGTGGCTGCCCACTGCTCCTAGTGGTTGGATTGTGTCTAACTGCAATTAGGATGGGTTAAATGCAGAGGACAAATTTTGTTGTATGTAGCCACGTATGTACAGTGACAATAAAAGCCCTTCTTCATGTGTTAAAAATGTCACGGGAGCAAAAAAACACCCCAAAACTGTCGGGGTTCACAAGGTTCTTGCAGTTTGAAACAGGTTTAAAGCATCTTACAAGCATTTCAAACCAGTATATCATCGGTACACCAGAGAGTAAAATCAGATTATCTCTAATTTAGTCAGATTACAGCTAGTTCACAACGTCTTTAACGTGTAACGTACTAAGCATGACTGGCATTCAGACCATGACTATGCTTGCTAAAGCTGCCGGACAGGACGGGTAAAAAAAAAAAAGCATGACTGGATAGCATAGAGCAGAGAATGACACAGATGGATATGTAAAACTGTCAGAGTTGCAATCTCAGCTAGACGTTTGGGCCAACGCAGACGAACGTATTTGCAAACATCAGTGTCTGCTGGCTTCCGCTGGCCTCCTCTAGCCTCCACCAACCTTTGCTGGTCTACACTGATGAACGTCGACAGCGTCAAAATTTTTTCAACATGTTGAAAAATTTTGCCGATTGCCAATGTACCCGTGGCTTCATTTGCGGCCGGTAGAGAAGGTTAATCTCTGCTACGACCAAGGTAGCCTTCGTTAGCTTTGTTAGCCTTCGTTAGCCTTCGTTAGCATCTAGTAGCATCCGGTAGTTACCGGTGCAAACGTCCATGCTGG
>OMMV01045339.1:0-10425 GCA_900302635.1 Chatrabus melanurus | reverse complement strand
GGGCCCCCCCCCCCCCAACCCCCTCAGAATAAAGATCCACTTTGAAAGATATTTAACTTTTTTTTGCACATAATAACAATGCTGTTAATAATAATAATGAAAATATTTTTATTTTTGTAAGCCAATTATACAGTGTTGCCTCCTTAAATATTTATATTTATATATTTCCCAAGTTTGTGTCTAAACCTTTTTTCAGGAGGTTGGTGAGTGACGATTTCAAATGACTAAGTGGAGCGGAGGGTGAAAATGGCAACCACCAAAAAAGTATGGAGGCTGAAAAAAAAATTTATGTTGAGGGGAGATGTGAGGCTGTAGAGATTTGTTTTCAGTTTGAGTTTAAAGAGGATCATTTTGGAAATTTTAATATAGAGAAGCCTGAATTCTTTTTTTCTTTCAAAATGGCATACAGAAAGTAAAATGTGTAAAAGCCCAAGGGTGTGTAGACTTTCTATAGCCACTGTAAAATGTGTAGATATATGGTCAGTATATTTAAAAATGTATATATTTTTACACATTATGACACTTTTAAACTGAGTCAAAGCTTTAAAAATGAGCTTACATCTACTGAAGTTAACCATGAAGTTATTCCTATTCTACAGAATATGAAGCATTACTCAATACCTGAATAGTCATATCTGAGAGGCCCCATCCACCTGTGTTTTTCACTCTCAGCCAACACGTCGCCATAGAAGCCGTAGCCCAACAGAGACACAGAGTAGTGCACCGCAGCAGACGCATGATGAATGGAACACACGTCCAACGGCTGTGAGTCTCCTGCAACATGAGAGGCTTTCAGATAATCACGCAGCTTAAAGGGGTCATATTATGCATCTTTTCTGCAATCTAATATAGGTCACTATGAGTCGTGCATCACTCAAAAAATATTCAGATCTCAATGGGTGCTTACACAACTATAATTTCTTTGTTCTTCCGATAGAAAAGAGTTTTCACCAGTCTGCAGTATAGTGTCATGTCAAAACAAAAGAAAGAAAGAAAAGCTTCTCAGGACTAAGCCAGTCCAGGCTCACGATGGCTCTGATGCTGGCGTCACGAAGCACGCTCACAAAGTTTCCGCTATATTGTGTACCCCACAATACAAGTACAGTAGTTACTGTGCAAATAGCAATGTGTCGACAAACACACCCCAAAAGAATTTGTGCCACGCGTTATGCATCCCTGTCCAGGTAGAGCCCATTGTGTAGCTGGAAGACTGCTCGTTTTTAAGATGTTTTGCATCATAAGTGATTATTACTCTGGAAATCTTTTCTCACCGACGATAATGTGCAAAGCTGACGTAATAGGGTCGATCACTCCCACTGTGGCAAAGCACACGCAGTCTGTAGAACCTGTGGACGCATTACAACAGTAAATACATTAGCAGCTGTAAACGCCGCTCCATCAGAGGTGAGGGATCTGAACACTGTCATTACCTGCAGGGATGATGCCGATATGAAGAGAACAAGGTTGTAAAGCAACAGCAGGATCGCTCTCACAAAGCCCTGCCTCTTGTTGTGTTCGCCCAATCAAACCATGGAGTATTTCGCTGAACATGCCATCCCCACCCACACACACCACACTGATGTACAAGAGCAAAAGTCTCTGTGACGTCACCGCCCATGATGATCTTTTTGCATGATGGCATTTACATGGCGTGGTGATAACTCTTACCCATCAAAGCCCGTCAGGTCTTTCTTCAGGAGGTGATCTCTGGCCTGGTTGGCCCGATCTGTGACTAAACACATGGAAATGATATAGAGACTGTATATCCATTTGAGTACTAATTTCTGGTTGTAAATAAAGCCGATCTGACTTTGAAATTCTTCAGAACTGACCAAAGTATGTCGTGATTTTGTTGTTTCTTACCGATTACATGAGAGCTGATGCCAGCCAGCTCAAACAGAGGAGCTACCAGAGAATGGTAGATGTGCCTGCCTTTCTTTTTCCCTCCAAACGGGTTGATAAACACCAGCAGCCTGTGTGGGCGCAAAGGACCTGGAAATTGTAAATAATTGAGCATTTATATTGAAATCCTAGTTGAGCCAGGGCATTGATCAAAGTCAGTGTCTTGTTTTATAATTTGTGGCCTTACTGTGAGTTTTAAGAGCCGATCTTAGGTGTGATGTCCACTGATCTCTGAGGACCCGACTCAGACAGGTGAACTGTTTCTGGCCCAGTCTCCATAGCAACCCATGAGAGCCACCACTGCTGCTACGCTTAACATAAAAAACTGAAAGTGGACGATAGTTAACGAAATCATAAAGTATTTTTGTAAACACAAAGAGCAGCTACAATCTGAGGAAGTAATTAGATATATTTCAGTAAAATGTAGAGCTGACATACTGTTCTGCATAAAAGATTCATCTTTACAATTCCTTCTGACAGTTAACAGCAAAAGGCAGTGATATGATTCACTTTAGCTGTGTATTTGTAGCCTGAACTGTTTCTGGAGAACTCGCCTGTGAAGTCTTTGTCTGTGTCCTCAATTGACTTTTGGGGAAGGATCTCCACCCGGCCCTCCTCCACTCCCACCACCTCAGACACAGGCACTGAGACTTTGATCACACAAACAAACAGCAAATTTTAAGGAACACATTTTGCATGAACTGAAAATTATATTCTAGGCTTTGGAAAAGCCTAGCCATGTACCCTGAAAATATAGTGAGTGAGTGAGTGAGAGAGAGAGAGAGATAATCATCCCTTCCTGTTTAACTCCAAAACATGCCATCATCTTTTAAACCACCAAATTAAAATAAATAATGAGGAGAAACTCAGATTTTGGTGAACTGCGATACACCAGATCACTTCAAAAGCCAACTTTGCCGATGTATTATCACAAAGACACGTCTGCCACCTCCTGGATGGCTTGTGGATGTTGGATTGATGATGGATTAGGAGCAGGCGCGGGGCGACGCCGCATCCATCACACTACGGAGCCACCTTGGATCCTGGATGGCAATCACCCAGGTAGACAACTAGTCAATCCCCACCTCTCAAAAGTAGTTATCTATCTGCCGCAACCACGTGGGCCTCCCCTTGGCATTCTCCCATCACTAGGATCCTCAACTCTGAGGTGCCTGTGTGCTGGGTCATGCCCAGAGAAATGTGCTGCATGCTCAAAACGTTGTAGCTGATGTTCCCTCACAGCGCAAAGTGATACTCCTCATCTTAAGCCAGTCTCCCACTGCCGATATCTGACACCCGATTGTGTACGTTTTTGGCTTAAAAAAAGAACCGCGTACCCAATCGGGCATGAAAACATGTGTAATCTGTGGTAATAGTGCCGTTGCAGAACGTAGTGACCAATTGCAAAGGTTTTGAACATGTTCAAAAAATTTGTGACGTTGTGACACATCGTGATCCACAAAAGTAAATAATCGGATGTAATTTGTGCAGATAGATGGTAATATACGTCTTTTACAGTAATTTTACAGCTGGCTGTGGTTCTTATTTCTTTAGTGCATGTTGAAATGAATCATTGCTGCATGAATGTGGGTTTGACTGCTCTGTTTTTTTTATGCCAGGCCACAATTAAAGGCTAAACTTAAAATGCAACGCAGATTGTGGCAAGCAATGAGCGATGTCTTTGACCAGAGCGGGCAGCGGTTGTGCGCAGTGGTGTGCAGTGGCTTGGGGGAGTGGGGGGGACATTAGCGTGGCTCTGTGAGACACACAGCGGGTCCGTGCCTCGGCGCGGGGCGCCCATGCCAAGGCGCACAGCGACCCCATGAGGTGCACAGTTATGCTCATCACTCTGGCTGTGTTTGCCTGTGTTTGCTGTGCTCCTCACAGAGAGCCGCTGGGCGCCTACACAGAGCTGTGATAATCTCCTCCCGCTCCCCCGTGCACAGCCAATGCACACCGCTGCGCACAATCGCTGCCCGCTCCGGTCAGTGAAATAGCCCGCCACTAGCTCCAAAACAGAAAACAAACTGCATGCTATGTGAGCCACAAGCAGGCCACATTTTGCCACAGTGATGCATGCAGAGGTGCACCACTGCACGCATTGCTCTGGCAAAAGCAGATGTGGCAAAAGTAGGTGATGGTGGACATGCAGGTACATCATGCAGTGATAGGGACCTACCGTTTCGCTGACCAGAAGCGTCCTTGTGATTGTAGTCTGCAAATAAATCCATAAAATCATCAAGCGCTTCAACAGCACTTCTTCTTCTTCTTCAAAATAAGGTGCTGAACAGATAGATACCTTTTAGTTCTGTGTAACAGTGGGATAATAACCACCGCTGGATTTAGCGCACAGACCAACCAGTGTACCGTTGTGTGCATGCCCAGAAGCTCTTGTGTCATGGGCTGTGTTCAATATCATTTGTAATCTGCACTAACCTGCTGCGTAACACTATGACACACTATGAAACACAGCTTTAGAAGGCTATTGTGATGAAATGGGCCTGATTTCCTCATTTGTGGAATCTGGAAGGCAATCAGGGCCACAACTCGACAATGGAAGATCAGCTTTAGTCTCCCAAAGTAACTGTTTGACAAAAGTCATTCCAGCGGGACCAAGGATCCTCTGAAGGGTCCTATCACCAAACACATCGAGTCATGGCCTTAGGTCACTGGTTAGCATCCAAGTCTCACAACAATCCAGTAAGACAGGAAGCACCAAGACCCTAAAGACTTGGATGTTCATTCTCTGGCAAAGATATTGGTATCGCCAGACACCTCTGACCATCAACCTCATGACTCCATAAGCTCTTCCCAGGTGTCTCTTGATTTCAAAGGCCCAGGTCCCAGAGACATGAATGTCAGTGCTGAGATAAGTGAAGGTCTCTACAAGTTCAACACTTTTACCACAGATACACTTCTGATGATCGAGTCCAAGAAGCCATTGTAAGCCTGGATCTTAGTCTTGATACAGGACAACTGTAAACTCAGACATTCCATTTCTTCACTCAGCTTCTCAAGTGCTGCAATCAGGACAGGCATTGATTCCACAACATCGTTCATGAAGTCAAGGTCGGTAAACCTTTCCTTTCCATACAGAAATATAATAAATTCGAGAAATGAGCTGAAACTGTGTCATTGTTTAACAGCTGTTATGCTCTAAAACTCAAACAACATGGTCATACCTCCACGCAACCACAACCACACAAGATTTTGTATGAATTTAGCCGTAGAAGAAAAAGAGAGCAAGGGAGAAGGTCAAGCGAGGTAGGCAGTGAATGGGATCCATGAGAGAGACACAGTTTCCACCCAGAAATTTATGAAAACAGACAAATATACTGTTATTACCTGATTGTTTAACAGCAGTTACATTCTAAACCTCAAATAATAAGGAGGTCATACCTCTACACAACCCTGCGAAAAGGATTTTAGGTGAATGTAGCCGAAGCGGACACTTCTTCATTCTCTTTCTGTCTCTCTCAACAATATGTGCGGTTTGAAGTTACATTTACCTTGAAATGAGCTTGTTTGTCTGTTACTTTCTTTTACATAGCCTAGGTCTGGTGGCCACCAAGGAAATAGAAAGACTTTCTTATGATGCATATTTTTAGAATTCATTGTAGTTAAAGATATTTTAAGGACACTTTATCCTGCAGAGCAGTGATTCCCAAAGTATGGGCCGGGGCCCAATGGTGGGCTGCGAAGGTGAGGAGGATCAAATGCATGGTGAGGGAGCATCAGCGATGACATTTTGGCCATGTGGCACATTTTCTGGGCATGAGCCAGCATGTAGGTGCCGCAGTGTTGAGGACCCCAACATCCGGAGAAGACCCACACTTCACCTAGCTGCAACAGATAGATGGACACTTTCGACAGGTGGGGATGAACCGGTTTTCTGCCTGAGTGGCTGCCATCCAGGATCCAAGGCGGTTCAGTGGTGCGGTGTATGTGGCTACCTGACCTGACCATTGATGAGTGCGGACTAATCCCCCACTGTTTCAGCATGTTAAAGTGCGAAATGCTGCAAATATTCAAGAGGTGGTGTTATTATACTTATAGGACTTAACAGTAAAAAAAAAAACCAAGTTAATGTTACATAATCACAGTAAGTTTCAGTTGGGTTAGGGTTTGAGCTGGACTAACTTCTCAGGTTTTACAGGTGAGCTGGTCTCTGCTCTAACCTTTATTCTAACCTTGTGCCTGCAGGTGTGTTCTGCATCTCTGGGTTTACAGTCAACTGTGTGAGTGTGTTGTGTTTCATGTCGGGGCTGTCTAACTTGTTGTTCATGTTTCCTCGTGGCTGTTGGCTGAATCCCTCTGTGCGAAGATTCGCTTCATGATTTATAACAATTACATACAACATTTATGAACTGTGTTTCCAGTTGTTTGTGTCAGTGCAGATCACATATGGACAGACAGACTATTTCCTTGTGCTTGGATAACATTATGAAGTCGTTTGTGCTGCTCTAATTCACTTAAACAGTCTTTACTGTGTCGACAATTATATTAGTAATAATAAAAGTTATTTATCTAGGACAGATAAGTGTGCACTCCACATTAATCCGATGAATAAGTTACATTTGAAGGAGCACAGTCACCTACTTGTTGTCTTATCGCGATTCTTCTTGTCCACCTCGGACCAGTTGAAGTACCAGCCTGTCAGAACCGCCCGGTACCTTTTAGACCCGATCCACAAGCTTGACTCCAGCCTCAGATCTGTCTCCATGTGGGGGAGAAAACAAACAAACAAACAAACAAACAAACAAACAAAAGCGTTCACCCGCAGCGTCGATCGTTTGTTAAACAATCACTATTTATACACATGATCTACAGCATCTTGATTTATTTAACACGCCGACGTCGCCAATCGGACTCATCTAATTTTTCATCTCCGTCTAATTTCACGTTAACGTCGTTTCAAGACGTCTTTAATATTCCGGGGAACTTTAAAAGCGCAACACGAGTGTTATTCTAAAAAATATCCGCGCCCCGGGACACTCCCTCTGTGGTTACACCTGTGCGCAGGTGGCTCTGCTGATTGGATGGCACACACAAAAAAAAAAATGCTTTCCATCACTGTACACAGGACTCAATACCAGCAGGGTTTGGACAAGATTCTAAACTATTTGAAAGCCGGATGGAGTGAAACAGAAATATTACTGCATGAGTGCATGAGAGGGACAGAGCGTGTGATCAAAAAGTAAAGTTCCCCAATAACAACATATGCTCGGTGCCTCATTGATTTTTACTCAGCAAACCTTGGCCAAGTCGCTTACATTTTATTCTTGGGAAAAACAAAATTCAATTCTCTGTTTTGAAGACTGATTTAGTATTACTTACTAATGCTTTAAAGGGGTAATGCTGATGTAGGTGTCATAAAACCGGATGTTAGATGCCATGCCCCTCTCACATTTCACAAAGGAGCAAAATTTAACACTGGGACAGTTTGTTTTACACTTCTGTGACATATGTCATGGAAATCCGTATTTGGACTCCCACTTGCTCTTTTATCTATGAGACACGCCCCTTTTCTCCTTTCAGAGGGGGCGTCATCTCCATCTTTCTCCCACAGACCAGACTCCTGAAGCATCCTCTCACTTTCCACAACCCCAAATCAGAAAATGATGGGACAGTATGGAAAAAGCAATATTGGTAATATTGGTAATACTGCACAAAGTCTGTGTTTGTCTTTTACAGATATGTATGATTGGAATTTCATATTAAGCATCCTCAAAGTCCCACAATTCCATGTCTCTGCATGTAGAAACGACCGCGCTATAAGCAAAATTTTTGCCTGAAACAATTCATTATAGACGTCAATGACATTATGTCAAGGAAATTCATATCTGAGCTCCTGATCGCCTGTTCCCCTGTTCTGTCTGCTGAGTCAGTCTGTGGTCCAGATAGATGATTTCTGAAGATCTTATTTCATCAGTCCTACATTCTACGTCCTTGTGCAGCATTGAAATCAATCAAACTTGTCATCTTGAAAGATGTTGTCAGTTGTGCTTATAGGAGTGAGGCACAAGGCTACGGAAGGGTTGAAGGAAGGAGCATAAGAGCTATTTCTCTGAAGAAGTCCTATTTCTACAAATCTGCCATTGATTAGACACCACTTGCTGATCAGACTTCAGCAAAACCTCATAATTTTGAGACAGTTGAATAAAAAACACACTCATGTTTGATATCAATCAGATTGAAATTTTGTAGATTTATTATTACTTTCATCGTCTTGTCTCATAGAAAATTTTATTTTCCTGATTATTTTCTATTTAATTTGCATCTGATCATAGTCAGTGACTTCAGACTCGATTTAGAACAATTAAGTTTGTCTTTACTGTCTGTGTCTTTCAACAAATTTATTTCATATTTTTGTTTCATGTGTGAAGCTAAAAATCAATCTGTGTGTTGTTAGGAATGATTTTCATTCCTGCAATAATTATGATTATGCCCAAATTTTTAGAACACTGAATTATTTATGTATATTATTAAAAATTTGTAATGAAAATATGGATTTTAAGACAATTCTTTTACATAGAAATTATTTGTTGTATATCTATCAGTACCTGCACCTTTTCTTAGAGCCCTAAAAAGATTTTTTTGAACATGCATTACTTCTGTATGTGTGTGCGCGCAGTATTTCTCTTTACACGTATTAATAGGTGACTAAAATTTTTCTAATATTACCCCTTTAAGGGGTTTAAAAATAATATGTGCGCTGTTGTGTACATCCTTCAAAATAAACGTCTTTCAGTGGATACATATGTTAAAGCTTTTACTGTGAAGTCACGGTGTGAAGTATGAGCGGAAGTGGTTTAGGTTTATGTGACATGCGCGTTTCTTCGCTAGTCTTGTGAGCTAGCTAGGTAGCCTCTCTAAACATCTTATTGAAGTTGTTATAAACTGTTATGAATTGATTTGTCAGCCTTTACCTGTTTCAGTTGTCCCAGGAACAGTCCAGCTAACAAAATGAATATACGAAACGCGAGGGTAAGTGTGCTACTGGCGCTCAGTTGGTTTTGTTTAGCCTACACATTGGCGTGCTGTTAGCACGTTGTTAGCATTGTGTCATGCCTGTCTCACATTGACTTTTATTTCTTTCCCTCGCAGCCCGAGGACCTTATGAATATGCAGCACTGTAATCTGCTGTGTCTTCCAGAAAATTACCAGATGAAATACTATTTCTATCACGGACTGTCGTGGCCTCAGGTGATTAACAATCCTGTTTGCGTCAGTATGAACCTTATTGTTTTAACTCATTTATCTGCATGTCTGACACACACTGTTTACTTTATTACAGCTCTCATACATTGCAGAAGACGAAAATGGCAAAATAGTGGGATATGTGCTGGCAAAGATGTGAGTATCATTGACCGTATTTTTTTGGCCATTGCTACTGATACGGTACCGTACGCAAAATGCTTAATTACTATTAGTACGGCACCTATTGTTATTTAAACTACCCAAAGTTACGGTTCATGTACAACCCTAACCCTAAGTTTTGAGCTTGAAATGCGTTCATGATGTCTCGCGATAATTAGTTTCTTATTGGATGGCGTATGATCACAGTGTTTGTTCTTGGAGGCTGCACTGTGAAAAAGGAATACCGTACTGTATCGATAGCCACTTAATGACCCAAGATTATTTGAGCAGTTTTTACTTATTATACTTTCAATTACATTCAAAACTGGCAGATTTACAACACTTTGCTCAATGGTGGCACCTGCTGGAGCAGCATTTAATCCATGACAAACGCTGGTTCAACGGTTTCAGAATTTTTTTTGTCAAAAGATAAGACTTTAGAAGTCCTATGTTGTTTTGGCATTATGCTGGATCACGGACCCGCTCTCCGTACGTGGATTTGTGGAGTTATTGATTTGGTGTCTTCGCGGGTCTCTGGGGTCTTCGAAAGAGTTGATAGATTAGTTGTCACAGCAACATATCCATGAGGCCAAACCTACTTGGGAGCAGGTTTATTCAGCGCAAACAAGCTTAGATGACTGATGACTTGAAAGGTGTTCCAAGAAATCTGTCCAACCACGGCTGCGAGAGGCGCCTGTTGTACATTGATAATAAGAAGAGCATGGGCCTTTTCGCTGATAGCCCTGAGCACAGTGGAGCAATACAATTTGGGATTGAATGGGTACAAACAATTCCAACGACTGCGTCTGGCAGTGACTTCAGGAGATGGAAATTCCTGATCGCAGGTTATTTTTGATAAAAGGAAATTTTCAGTGACCAAACATGGCACAGTGGTCATGCTTTTCCATGACCAAAACAAATGAGTGAATGGCTACTTTGGATGATGATTATTATTTATTTAAACTTTATATTTTGCTTTCATTGTCATCCATTTCTTGGGGAGCCTGCCACCCTGCAGAATTGTTTGCAGGGCTGCAACTAATGATTATTTTGTAATCAATTAATCTGCTTTTAATTCATCTTAATAATTATTTTTATTAATCTATTGATTATTAGCTGATAAATCCTTTGGTTAACTTACCAGTTTATTATAACCATAAATTG
>OMMV01045316.1:5478-16261 GCA_900302635.1 Chatrabus melanurus | reverse complement strand
AATTCCTTTTTAAAAACCTATTAGATCAACCAGTAATTTGCATCACGTTATACCAAAATTGGAGCAACTTTTAACTTTTGACCCCTATACAAACTGCAAATGACCTTTGTCACCATTTTTGCTGTTTTTGCCCCATAATTCCATAACATTCACTCATAGATAGTCCAAACTATACCTTTTTGGAATCTTTATGATCAGGCAAATAATATGGTATATGTTTCAATATGATTGGAGGATTTTTATATTTTGACCCCTGTGTAATCCTTCATTGACCCCTCATGGTCCTCAGAGGTCAAATCCAACTTGGCTCCCTATCTGAAAATAGATCTTTTGGTATGTACTAACTGTGGTAGTAATTTCATGCTTGTACCACAAAATGCACAATTGTTCTCATATGGAGTGCTTATCTGCTGCACTACTGGCATATTTTAGGGTGTATGGGCACTCATTTTCTTGAAAAATCATCTCCAGTCACCCCAGCTGAATCAGATCAAAACTAAGGGCATGCAGGCTAAATGTGGCCAACGGCCCTAAATGGGGCAGACCTGGTTTTCAGTTTCACGCTCTGCGCAGTGATTTAATGAGCTGCTGTCCGTTCATCACCACAAAACCATAATGCGGTTCATATTAAAGAATCACAGTTTCATACCCTTTTTTTCAAGACACTTTCTTCTACCGTCAGATGAAAATCACTTCAGCAACGCAGCTGACACACAAACACAACGTTGTGCAACAGGCGTTAGGGAGTTTAAGCAGCAACGGTTTTAAACTCCGCTATGGTGACCAGAAGTTGTTCTCTGTTCTTTGTGCATATGTGTTAACTTGACTACTCGCTGTAGCCTGCAGCTGTGCAACGGCAAACTGAGAAGTTTCCTGTACTCCATATGTTTTAAAAACAGTTTTATACTTGACAGGCACACATGTATTTTCAATAATTTTGCGATTTGTAATTAGGTTTTTAATCACTAAATCAGCTGTTAAATCAGCCACATCAGCTAACATGAATCCAGGCATAAGTTGTTTTGTTAGCAAAAAGTTGATCTGGAATTTCTGTTACTGTATATAAATGCATTAATTTTAAACCAGTGCCAGTAACTGGCATTGTTAAGTCCTGTCTGCTTAATCTCCTCAGCTACACTGCTACGGCAGTAACGTAGATTCATTTCCCGTCACCGTAGCAGCCCTTTAACCCTAACCAGTACTGCTGGGGTGCGGTATAATGTTTGAAATATTTTCTGAACTGTTACACTTATTTAGCTGAAATTTTATGTAATTGTCACCAATATAGTTGTCTTCTGTTTCCCTTATTTTGAACCAATTTGAATAAATACTGTGGGCTTCATAACAATTGTTCTTATGGGGTCCGCTTGGACCCCAGTTTGATATAATGGTATCTGTTCGGATTCCATAGCAAAATTTTGAGCTTTGTGTCAATTTTTCATAACTACTGCACTGTCAGAGCAGTTTTTATTCAGGATATTTGCATCAGAGCAGCTGCAGTGAGTAGGAGTAGGTATTGTATTTTTGGTTTGAGAAGTCGTGTTTGAAAAAGAGAAAAAAATTCTCAAGATTCTTTCAAAATGAAATGTGATTTATTAGCCAGATACTCAGTAGTCTTTTTTCAAACTCTTTGCAAAGTGACCCTATCTAGTTAAGTTACAGATATCTGCAAGAATGGCCTAAATTAAAAAAAAATTTTTTTTTAACAGCATTAAAAAACAAGAAGTTCTGGTGAGGTCCTCATGGACCCCAGGTGTACAGATTAGTAAGTTTCATGATGTGTACTGATGAGGGTTAAACCCATCGCTGCTTAAACTCATTATTATTGAGAAGGGAGGGATGCTACTCGGCTTTCCAAATTTCAGCGGGACCTTTTATCGTGCGATGGGCGAGGGAGCATTTCATCACAAACAACATCGGCATCACGAAGTCTATTCAGAGAGGGAGGGGATGGGGGTCACTTTTTATGTACCAGTGGAGGTGCGATAGTCATCAGAATCTGTGGAGTAGATATCAGGTACTGATGTGTGACACCTTCTATTGAAAGCCTTGAAGTATTAACCGAATTAAGTGACATGAGCAAGATTAAGTTGGTGAGAGGATCTAACTGTCAGATTCGATACATTTTCAGTTAATTGGCCAACCCTACGACATGAAATTAACAAGAGAGGGCATTTCATGTGCAAGTCGCTTATTCTGCACCGCTGCTACTGTCTCCACATACTGCTGCATATCCAACACTGAGGATGCTCTTTGGAGTGTCTGTCTACATGTCTGATGCGTCCGTCTTACCGGCTGACATGGATGTAAGGCTCAGCTCTGAGTCTGACTGAGGAGAGGCCCACTGGAAGCGGTGGGAAGGGGGGGCGGTGGTGCACTCCTCTTCAGGGATCGAGTCCACAGTTGACAGTAATTTGTAGTACTCATCTTCTCCATCCAGCACTTTGATTTGACTGCGATGTGAAAGAAGGCGAGAACGTGGTGAGCAGCTGGAGGAGAGTTACCGAGATACAGAAGAGTGATGCGGAGTCATCTTGATAGAAAAGCCAGACATTTAGAGTAAAAACAATATTTGCAGAAACAGCGGTAAGGCATGCACAGTTTCTCGAGCATACTGATCTTGAGCAGGATGTCATTTATAGTACAAATACCAGCCAGACCGCCAACAATTAAAATTAGCATGCTGACAAAGCCTTAATATGTAACCCCTCTCTAATGACGCAGAGCAACTGCTCATAAGAAGCCCGTTATTTTCGGCTCTCCATTTACATTATAAGAAAACAACTCCATTTCTGGATTCTGTTATTCCACAAAGGGCCTGTTCTGTTTAGAGTTGCTGTGAGTAGGAAAGCAGTTATTTACCCAAGTTTTCTCGGCTTCCTCTTGCTCCCCTGGTAATCCAGAGTTCTCTGAGGAAAGGGCCAAGAGCACACAGTCAAAAGATGAGCAGAGAGTCATTAATTTTTAATTCAAAGTGATTTTGTGTTGAATGTGAGCAGATGCTGATAATATCAGAAGTCACAGCATAATTTTTTCTGATCAAAGGGCTCAAGTGAGGCTGATGAAGCATGCATCTTGCTCAGCTTTGATAAACCACATCAATTATTCACCGTGAAGGCAGACATCCTGACATGAAAGCAACAGATAAAGAGCATAAGCACATGTTCAAGACAAGAGGCAGCGAAGCGTGGGGGTGGGGCTCCGGGGTCTGGCACAGGTAGGTTTAATTGTATTATCATGTGGAACCAAACTCAGACAAAGGCCTTTATCGGCACTTTGAACTCACATTTAGCTGGTTGTAGTACAGGCTGTCTTCAGGGCTGTTGAGCAGCTTGGGCTGCTGGCCCCGCCGGCGAGGGGTTCTCTGCTGCAGCTTCATCGCTGGACCTGCAACAGAGGAAAACATGGGGCAGTGATCCAACCGACAAAACAACAACAGGCACCATCACCAACATCATACTGACGCTATCGACAGCAGCAGGGAAACGATTACGTTGTTGTCTTATTAAGTCTTCATTCTTGCGTGACAAAGTGGCAGAAACGTATTTAAAATGTACTCAGGCGAGATTATGTAACTTTGTTGACGATCTTGCTCAATAACAGGTTAGCATTACATAAATCTATGCATGTGAACTGCAGCTAATTAATCTCTCCTCACAGGTACACACAAAACTACGGTTAAATTCATCACAACAACTACAACAGAAGGAGGCAGATGTGAAAATGTGTTGCACAGTATTGGATACACTTCTGATTAAGCTACTGGTACCCAAAAGTAGTTTGGCAAAAAGTGAGAAAAGTAATTTAGAAATGGATTAGAGGAATAGAGCTTAGATCTGATGAGAAAACACTGTTACTGTTGCGTTTGTTTTATAGAAACAACTGAAAACTAGAAGAGAGGTTATTAGATTACATACATTAGGCTCAACATCTAAATTAAATTTTGTTAAAAAAAATCTGTTCATTGGTTTGAGTATTTCTACTAACAGCAAAAAGCAGCACTCCCGAGAGCGCATACCTGAGCCAGTCAGCTTTAGATCATTACCAAACTTTAATGGCTCATTCTCTTCTGAGCACGAACATGTCCAGAAAATAAAAATGCATTTACATGTTACTTTTTGTATAATTCTGCTAACAACTTGACAAAGAAAAAGGGCACTCAATAGAGTACACTCTGCAAAGGTCCCTGTGATTAGGGTTACTAAATAACATTATTATTATTATTATTACCTATTACAGAATTTGTACCTATTATAGTGGGTAAGAGAAGAATTTTTTTAAGTGAAGTTCAATAGCTGGCTTATGAGGATTATTACTGCATTGAGACCAGTCAAGTACTCAACCTCACACAATACTTCAAAGATAAGTTTGAAGGGAAGATAACTGGAGATGCATTCGATGATCTGTCAGCTGCCTACAATGCAGTCAACAATAGATGCCTTCTCAGCTTGATGTTAGAGTTAACCAAGGATATCTTTGATGAACTTGGTGGCAAGAAGAGTAGCTGGAGAACTCTAAAGAATGGTCTTCCACAGAAATGTGATCTTGCACCACTCCTCTTCAACATCTACACCAATGCCCAATCACATAGTGAGGGAAAGAGACAGTTCCTCTATGTAGATAATCTAGGTGTAGGAGCACTGGTTTCAGAGTTGATGGTAACTCCCCAAAAGTCTTCAGCAAATTAACCCCGTACTATGAAGATAACCACCTCTGTACCAATCCATCTAAGGAATCGGTGTGTGACTTCTGCCTCAGGAACTGTGAAACCAAGTACAAACTTGAAGTACCATGGTCAGGAACACCCTTCGAGAACTGTCAGTACCCAGTGTACCTTAGAGTCACACTTGATAGCTGTCTCTCCTTCAAAGAGGACTTCAAGAAGACCAAAAATTAAAGTTAGTTCCAGAAACAACATCATCAGCCAACAAGACTGGTACATCTTGAAGAGCAAGTGCTAGAACTCTGCAGTCAACGGCTTTATGGCCCTGTCACACAGTGGCGTATAACAGAAACTTATGCTTTGCGTTTTAAAAAATTGGCAAAGTCCTAACACGGTGGAACACGCCCAAATTTGCATTGAAAATGCTACAGAGGACACGTATACCTATCTTATACATAACGAATCAAACGTATACAGATCGTATGTCTGACCTATTTATAGTGTTTGATTCACTTCTATATAATATAATCAGAGTGTTTGGCCCGACGTCTGCCCAGCGTGCAGCATTCAGACAATCATGTGACGTACGTACCTTCGAGTGTACACAGCACCGAGAGCTTCACGTCCTTTTTCTCCATGCCGCCCAAGAATGTGAAGAAGTCCCACAAACCAGCCGTGGACAGGGGGAGATACAAAAAAAATAAATAAATAAAATTCATCCACCAGTCATCTCCATAGACATCTGAACAATCAGCACAGAGCTCTGTCTGGATCTCCGCCCTCTTCCCTTCCTCCGTGATGGCTTTCTGTGGCTCTCTGTTAGGATCGGCTCCGTCCTCAGACCGGGAGAACGCTCGCAGAACGACAGCTGTATGGTAAGGAACTAACTTATTTCTCACTTTCCCCTGACTTACCTGTAACTTCTGCATAACCTATGAAGCATACGTTGTCACACGTTGTGAATTTTGAACATTTTTTGACGTCCTCTGCGTACAACACGTATGACCAAGTGCTTTAAACGACTACTACTTATGCGTTACGTACCCCTAACTTGTTTCAACGTACACCATCGTATTGGAAAAAATTCACATACGTTGGCATACGTTTCTGCTATACGTCACTGAGTGACAGCCCTTTTAGGTCTCTGCTACTTTGCTGCTGAATATGGTAGTGCTGTATAAAAAAGATCTCCCCATGACAACAGGCTGAATCCAGGCCTCTATACTACAGGCCGCCTGATTACCAGATGTGTCAGATGTACTCACAGTAAATGTCAATACATCACATCAGGCATTACCCCTTCTGAGATCAGATGAAATGTTGCCAGTATGAACGAACATCGGCGCCAAGCAGGAGCTGAGCAGCACCCTTTGTATGGTCACATACTAGCCCGAAGACAGCTGCAATCACGACAAAACTTAATACACAAAGTAATCCCTCTTGAAGCATTACCAGAGAGCATCAAAGTTCAGAAGTGGGAGGAAAGACTACAACATTTTTTTCCCACATGACAAGATGTTCTTGAATATGCAGGAAGAACTCCCACCTGGCTCCAACTACAAAGGGCTAAGAGGAAGTGCCTCAAAAGACTACGAAGAGGTGCTGGACAGTGTAAAGTGTGCTTAGACAAGTGGGGTATGAACTACAACAATTAGGACCTCATACACATATGTGGTACTGAACCACGAGCAGCACCTTTCTAGATGACCCTCGTTAGAGCATGAATGCACAAGTCAGGACTTAGCAGAATTAAGTGATGTTGCTGAGGAATGTGTAGACTCTTGGCAGTCATTCATTTAACTTCTGGAGACACCATACCGCACTTCTGGAGACACATTATCGCAATTCTACTTTGGTCAGAAATTTATACTTTATAGCCTCAAATCACCAAGATTGCAAAGAGCTGTGCAACGACAAAAAACGTCATCAGAAAACTGAAAAATAAAACATGAATGAAAAGGTCAGGTCAACGAGAACGGCAAGATTTTTCACGTATTAACTGAATGAATCATACATGTACTCTGTGAAAGAGTTAAATAGTCAGTGATGCCCATGTTGAGCAGGCTCATGTGTCAGTTTTCTCAGAATTTAAAAGTAAAAAGCTATTATACATCCTGTTTTTTTAAACTGCAATCAGACAGGTTTTTAAATTCTTAATAGGAGACTAATTATCTACATTACAGAAATGTGGAGCGTAACAAAAGAAATTAAACATGAGTATGTCAGATCTAACCAATACCTGTTATGTAAACGTAAAATAACCAAGGTCCAAGAACGGAACCCTGGGTTACACCCTCTTTCACCACAGAAAATTTAGATCTTGTATTTTCATATAAGCCATTGTTCACAACTATGAATTAAACCATGAAAGAGGCAAACAAGCCACGGCTAATGTCTTCAGCAGAACATGGATCAATATGCATATTTACAGATTGTTACCAATTACATAACTGTTAGAAGCCGTGTTCTCACACATTTTTTCACTGATTATTCACAGGAATCTGTACAAACAATGAACGATTCAAGGGGCTCTGGAAGTTGAACTGCTCTCAGTAAAGATAATCAACTGTATGATAATTTGATTATCTAAAAATGAAATAATTATGAAAGATTCAAACATCCTTCTACAGTAGCAAAGCAGGTTTTAAAATTACAGCAGCAAAGCAGGGTTTTAAAATTTATGGGTTATCATAACGTGCTTTAAAGCTGAGACACCTTAACAAGAAAGAATCTTTGTTTAATTAATAAGCTTCATCTCCTTTTCCTGCGCGTTGGGTGAGACAGGACCTTTCTACATCATCTCTTGGCTCCTCTTCCTTGACTAAAGCGGCATTTGCTTTTTCCATCTTAACACTACTCTGCGCTCACTTTGAACAGCCCTCATCACGTCTCAAACCTATACATCAAAGAGCTAACCCCCCATTCCATCATCTTTCCTCAGCTTTCTTGATGTTATTCAAACCAGCACAGGTTTACTAAATTCACACCTTGTGAAACTTCCTGATATTAGCTAACTTCTACCATGAATCTTATCTAGACGTGCCTCAGAGGCGAAAACCGTCCACGGAGTGCCCCTTGTGACCCCCTTGAATATATTTAATTTACTGTGAAAAATCTCCATTAAATGCTGTGTATCTTTTATTCAACACGCCTGGCTTGGTTTGGCCTCACTGAAACCACTTAGGTTAGAATACAGCACACTGAGATAAACTGCAGCACATTGTTGCTCAACTTTGTAAACCTTTAAAGAAATGATATATCTTCATGACGTGCTGTGATGAGAACCATAACAGATTAAATACAAATGAAAGGCTTGCACTTTAAATGTGTGCTACTCAGTGCACACATGTAGGTCATTGTTCTGCTAATAACATCTAAAATGGGTTTAATAAGCAAATTTCCGATTCCCTTGGAATTACATCAAAGCACTCAATCACAAATAATAAATCTGACGGCCTTGAACAAAGGTTTAAAATGGAATAATGGTATAACTAACAAAATAACTCAGTATGTGTTCAGTTTTCACTGATATCCTCATATCTTTTTTTTGTCAAAAAAGAAAAAAACAACAACTCCACAAATAAGCTAGAAGGGCCACTCAGCGAGTGCAGCACCCAAACCTTGGATGGTTGACACCAACCCGTGCAACTTCTTTGTGATTCAGTGATGCCTGAATATATGGTTGTGTGTGACCTTGACATTTGATAAAGTACTTTATCCGTGACAAACATACAAGCCTTCAACCATTTCGAATCCATATTGGCTCAAAACTGTTTAACAGTTATGACCTTAAGTTTGCCCTTTAAAGGTCACCCAAGGTCAAAGGTCATGTGATCAATAGAAAAGTGATATATCACTTAATCCTAGTATATTATAATAATAATAATAATAATATTATACTAGTGGATAATAGTAACCCATTGGGATAAAAATTTTGACTTCGGCCTGTGATATTGACTTTTAACCAATTTATCCTGTCTGTTTTTTTCTTTGGCTACAATGGCCATAATAAGCAATCATAATATTACACCATCGCATGTGACTGAATAAGATATGTGCAGACAAGAAGAGTGTACATGTGTTATGAAGCCACTTATCTCAGGCATGCCTCACTGTTGCGCTCTTTATACAAACGCTAGACAGTGCCGGACGTAAGACCAGGTACTTGGTGGTCTAACGTGCAAACACTTTCTGGGTATGGACAATATCAACACACTAGCTCTTTGCGCCTGACCACACCTCATTTTTAGACCAACATGCCTAACTGAACAGAAGTGGTACTGTATCCTGATTTAGAGGACACGGGCAGTAAAAATGACAATTGTGTCAGGTGGAAACCACCAATGACACGTGTGCTGCTCTTTGCCTTGATTTGTGACGATTGTAAGATAGGGCTCTAAGATCCAGGTATTCAAATAACTTCCTGGACTCAGCCATCTGATGTGTTTCTGTATGCAGTGAAAGTTTTGAACTTATAGAGAGATTTGCAGTGACAGTCATGTCTCTGGGTCCCTGGCCTTTGAGACTGAGAGATACCTGCGCCAAGCTTATGGAGTCATGAAGTACATGGACAGAGGTATTTAGCAATACCGATGCTAAAAAAACGAAGGCCCAAGTGTTTAGAGTCCTGGTGCTTCCTCTCTTACTGTATGTAGTGGGACTTGGATGCTGACCAGTGATCTATGTCTTTGGTAATCGGTCTTTTTGGAGGATCCTTTGGTAACGTTGGAATGACTTTGTGTCAAATGAATGGTTACTTGTGAATGAGGAGTACGACTTGCATTGTGGGGGAATGTCAGCGATGACATTTCGGCCATGTGGTGTACTTCTCTGGGTGTGATCCAGCAAATGTCTGAGTGTTGAGGATCCCAACAGCTGGGAAAGTCCAAGGGGATCTGGCTGTGACGGATAGATCACTCCTTTCAAGAGGTGGGAATGGACCAGTTGTCTGCTTTGTTGGTTGCTATCCAGGATCAAGAGTGTTTCTGTAGTGCTCCTAGACGTGAGCTTGATCTACTTTTAACACAAAGCCAGTTTCTTGTTAATATTCAAAACCCTTGAAAACACCCCATGGGTGCTCAAAAATAGGCAACAATGCATAACAGGGGGCGGCGCGGTGACTCAGTGGTTAGCACTCTTGCCTCACAGCAAGAAGGTCTGGGGTTCGATTCCCACCGTGCCCAGTTCCTTTCTGTGTGGAGTTTGCATGTTCTCCCCGTGTCTGCGTGGGTTCTTCGGGTGCTTCGGCTTCCTCCCACTTGAATTGCTAACTCTAAATTGACCGTAGGTGTGAGTGAGAGTGTGAATGTGCTTGTCTGTCTATGTGTGGCCCTGTGATGGACTGGCGACCTGTCCAGGGTGTACCCCGCCTCTCGCCCAATGACTGCTGGGATAGGCTCCAGCACCCCCCCGTGACCCTTAATTGGAGTAAGCGGGTATAGAAAATGAATGAATGAATGAATGCATAACAGAGGATGGTGATGTGGTGTGATGAGATTATGTGCATCATCAGACAGATTCTTATCAGATACCAGTTACTGTTATACAAGTAACTGACATGAACTACACCAGACATACAGCAAACCAGCTGTGCTTCATAGAACCACACAAAATAAAGTTAAAAGTTAAACAACCCACACATTTTATGAATTAAAAAAACATTTCTACAGAACAAATGCACATTATGTCTTGATTGTGCATTTTAAAATAGAGTTCATGAAACATTTCCACATCTGTTTGGATCCAGCAGTGGATGCCTTTCTGATATTTTGTCACATGTCTGCACCACTATTTTGCAAGGTCACATACAATGCCATTTACAGTAACGCACCCTTTTCTGTGAATAAACTAAAATTTAAGAAAAAATAAGGTTTTAAATTGCCTGGCTTGGTCGTTTTCAGTGCGGTGTCCACCCCAAAATTCAATAGACCCAATTTATTAAAGGTCCAACCCAACCTTGAGTGGAAATGTGAAGAAACGTTGCTGTTGAGGAGACCTGTTTGGAAATCAAAAAATTCAGGTGGTTTAATGAGGGTACCTGCAGTGTTAGAGTTTGCACATCTGAATTAGACCGTCTACTGCTGCTAAAAGAAAGAATCTCGTGGGCGGACAAACATCCTG
>OMMV01045305.1:0-11873 GCA_900302635.1 Chatrabus melanurus | reverse complement strand
AGTGACAATGATGTGCGCTTGAGAAATGCTGTTTTTTTAATTGAGTGCCAATCCACTCCCGTCCAGATGGTGGCGGTAATGCAGCTGTCGGTCTGTCAACCGCCAAAAAACGTCGCAGATGAAGAAAGGTTGCGGCTAATTAGCTTGCTGACACTTTAGTCTGAGATGATGGTATATAATTCCATAAAACTATGAGGGGCACGTGAAAATTAACCCCCCATGTTACCCCAGGGTCTACATCAGGGGTGGGCAACAGGGGCCAAGATGGTGCAGGTTTTCCTTGCAACCAATCACCTCAGCAGGTGGTTTTACTGATGAGCTCCTAACCTCAACTTAAAGTCCTGATCATCTGTGGAATCACCTGCTGAGGTGATCGGTAGCAAGGAAAGCCTGGACTGTCTTGGCCCTTCATGGCACACGATTGCCCACCCCTGGTCTACATAGATGACACAGAACAAAAATCACGGCGATCGGATGAGCCGTTTTGGCATGATGCGGGAACAGACGGACGGACATTTGGTGAATTATAGTATAGATATGGTCTTTGTTTTCATTTTTCTTGTCACTGATTTTTGCAGGAATCACAGCATTTGTGATCAAGATATTTAGGGGTAAAGTTGTAAAAGTAACTTCAAATAGTTCCCCTTGATATAAAGAGGCTATAGGTGTTCAGTATGGTTTCCCAAACTGCACCCAAGTATATTGCAAAGGTGCTGTTGAATAATACTCCATCAAGTCCTAAAACATCATGCAATTTGTTTTACTCCACATTTTGTCACAGTAAATTCATAACTGATAGTCCTCATATCTTTAAAAAGCCTCTTTTCTTATCACTCAACTACAACATGCTGCCTCCAAATTGGAGCTGTCAGCTCAAACAGCCAACGTAGACATTCACAGCTTGAACTCAAACAACAACAGCCGGAGCGAGCACTTCTCACTGACTGAAGGGCAATTAAAGGTTATTGAGTTCCTTTTATTGTTTATTGAGCCAAGTGGCTGATGTGGAAGAGCAGAATGTTTGTCAACAAAGATGTCAGCGAATCAATTCTCAACTACACCTGAGTGGTGTACTGTTAGGCGAGATTAGTGGGTTAGCAAGGTATGTTGAGTCTAAAGCTGAGGTTTAAGAATTTAAGCTTAAATGAGCTATAAAAAGTTATTGAAACAATGATTAGAGAGTGGATTAGTGTTTTAATCATACTTAAGGGTTTTGATTTGCCACATTGTTAATCGGCAATGGTTATTTGTGTGTGTTGATCACTGTTGTTTCCTGCCTACACTCAATTGAGTCCTGTTTTAGTTCACCATCAGTCATGCTGCTTTACTCCAAGTCTGTTTTTCCTTGTGCATCTCCATCTGCCCTGTTTCCCTGTTCACCAGCTGTTTGTCATTCCGTTAATTGCACACATGTCTCTCATTTCCCTGATGACAGGCATTAATATTATCAGTCCCTGCTGTTCAGTTTGTGTTTGTTGGTTGCGTGTTGATTTCTTGATGTTTGCTCTCTGTGTGTTTTCTTCACACCACTGTTGGATCCCATCTGACCTGCCTGTCTTTCTGCACTTTGTTCCAGCTTTGTTTCCTGTCATTGTGCTATGCCATCCTCAGGTTTGTCTACTCCCACCTGTGCCATAATCAGTTCATCAGTCTATGGTCCACATCTATTCATCAGTCTGTATTATTTCTGCATTGCATTAATAAATCATCTTCATCAGTCACTAGTTAGCCTGTTGTTAACTAAACTTTGCTCAAAAGGTTTAAGTTGAACTAATTCACAAGGTTTTATGTTTGTTTTTTTTGTTTGTTTTTAAGTCTTCAGAGATACTAACCCTATTTGCAACCTCACAAAGCCTTACTCCAATGGAATCTGTTATTGTATTTCTACACACCAGATCCAGATGAATTTTTGGATCATTTCATGCAGAATTGTGGATAATACTAAAAGATTTGCATGTACTGTAAAAGTGGGAAGAAGGTACTGTGATCAGGTTTGTATGCATGTGTCTGTCTGCATGTGTGTGCATGCATAACTCGCTCAGGATGTGGATTGCAAAATTTAAGATATTTTGATGATGCGAGAGAGAGGGCCATTTTGATCTTTATCAGTCAGCAGTGAAAACGATCCTGTAAAAAACACAAGACACCCATCTGCACATGTCGAACAACCTGCATGAAATGGTTTGAACTGAAAGATTCATCTTAATGTGGTGGAGAGCAATACACCAACACAAGTGTCATACTAATACAGTGATATTCTGAATATGGGAAGTTATTTTGTTATGCAAAATGTAATTCTCTCAAACTATAACAGCATTGGATTACTGGAGCTAGCAACAGAAACGGTCTGGAAATATTAAAATTTTTTTAATTCATGGGTTTTAAAAATTCAAGAATCCAGGTCTGGATTTGGACCTGGCTGATCTTGAAGGAGAGCAGTGACATTCTATATTGTGTTTAAAAAAAATAAAATAAAATAAAATAAAAATAATAATTATGTTGTGTGGACACACAGGTCCAGCTACAAATATTTTGTAATATGAAAAATAAATAATCTTAACCTTTGAGACTGTAATACTCAATGACAAATGCCACAATGTACAACATTAAATATTTAGAAAAAAATAGGTGTTCACATCTGGAGTTTGTCACAGGTACTGGAAAAACATGTTACAAGGAGAAGCGGTAAGAATATCTAATGTGTGAGCCACCAAAAACAACCTCACTATATAGCATACAAGATTTCTCAATTTCTTTGACCGTGTGTGTGTGTGTGTGTGTGTATATATATATCATGAATCAGTATCAATACACATCAGACCACAAGACTTTATACAAAAGTCACAACTGTAATCAAAATTGTGCCCCCAATAGAGAAATGAGCGCACACAAAATAATTCTAGCTTCTTTGTGCAAAACTTAAAAAAAAAAAAAAAAAAAAAAATTCTTTATCCCAAATTGAAGACAACTTCTACTACAGGACTTAAATATAGACACTTTGCCATACACTGCCTTTCTTTCTTACCCATTAATTAAACTGAAAATCATTTAACTCCCCTTGAGCAAGGCTCTTAATATCCAAGTTGCTCCCAGTGTAGAGTTGAGTTCCTTGCATGGCAGCACACTGAGAATAGTGTGTGAATGGGTGAATCAGTAGCGTCATTTATAAGGCACTTTGAATGTCAGTTCGAAAAGCACAATAGACATTTGACCATTTTTAACTCGACCTACTCTTCTGATGAGCTAAAATTGATACAAATCTGATCACGTGGAAAGCTGAAATTATTTTCCAGGTAACTGTGAAGAATTGTGCGAGCTGGCATGAAAGAGACTACGTTGCGGTACGTGTTGCTGTTCTCCATTCTGTTATGCCGCTGTGGACACTGGAGTCATTACATACATATTTATGTCTCTCTCACTCAAGCTCTGCATCGATCACAGATGGAGCACTGCGCACCATGCGCAATTCCCGCTGCCGCACAGATAGCGGTGCACACCATTCCATTTTCTTGGAAATAAATCTGAAAAAATGGGGGTCGACTTTTATTCAGGCCCTAGACTTTTACATATCGCATTTGCAATTTCACATCATATACATCCACAACAGTAGGCAATGCGAAATACCAGTGAAATGGGTGTGGCCCTCTGGTTGTCTTTAACTGTCATGCCTCTTACACTGCACGCACCACTTTTTATTCACAACCATCCACACAATCATCCTCTCACCTACTATTTACACTCATGGTGCCGAATGGCATGTCTCCACATTTTAACACCACAATAATTTATCTACACAACTTAATTGTGAACTTGCATTCATAAACACAAATCACAATTATTTACAGTTCTCTGAGGAGTCCTTGTGCACCAGTTCCCACATCAGAATGATGACCTCCCCTGACTGTTACAATACAGCTATTTTGACATGTCCACAAAACGGCTCACGTTGTTTCTACGCAATTTTATTTCAACAATCAAGTCAAGACTGGGAGCATGGCACTACCCCGGATCCTGGGCGGCAACCACCCCGGCAGACAATCTATCCCTACCATCCATCTGCTGCAACCAGGTGAAATGTGGGCTTCCCCTTGGCTTTCTCCAGCAGCTGGAGTCCTTAATACTGTGGATGGATCATGCATAGAGAAACGTGCCACATGTCCAAAATGTCATAGCTGACAATCCCTCACAAAGGAAGTGATACTCCTCATCTGAGTCTTCCTAAGTAACCATTCGTATGACAGTCATTCCAGCGGTACCCCAGGATCCTCTGAAGAGACCTGGTACCAACAACATCCAGTCATCGCCTTAGGTCACTGTTTTGCCTCCAAGTCTAACAACTATACAGTAAGACAGGAAAGCTTCCTGTCTTACTTCAACAATGGATCCATTGCTATTCTATTTTCACTGCTGAAACGGCATCAAGAGAGATTTTATCTCAAAGAGACTAGCAGAATCACACCACACGGTGCGTTTTTTACTTCAGCCCCTTTCTACTTCTTGAACCAGACTCTGTAACAGGGATTAGTGGTCCATGCACGTTATAACTACTTGTCTTTGTTTCTAGACACTGAAGCAGAGTTTAAAAAAAAAAAAAATTAAATCTCCATAGTGACTTCCCTTGTCCCTTCAGGGAAAAATCTGAGGACCTTTCAGGTTAATATTTTGCAGATCTTACATCATTATGCAAGTGGTGAGCATGCAAACAAAATTCTGCCTGAAGAAGAGACTGACATGATTTGGTATTCAGAAAGTATTTTTTTCCAAAATGTCTGTAAAAATTGGGGCCATCTTATATTCGGTCTAATACAGTACTTTATGATTATTTCTTCCCTTTGTTTATGAAGAGTTGTGATTGCACAGAGAATCAACTGCTTTGTCTCATTTAATGTGGCAGGTGAAAAAACAGTTGGAACAAGTGGTGAGCGAAACCCACAAATCTTTCACAGATGAGTCAAATCTTTTATGCCACTTATATGCCTATGTATATACATGCGTGTGTGTGCTGAGATATAAATGTATTTTAAGATGACTCTGTTTTCATTGTGGTTTCTGTATTTACTGTAATGATTGATAATGGCTAACTTTTAAACGCTTGTGGATTTGTACAAGCACAACTTGCACTAGATCAAAGGTGCTCTGGGCACAGTAATGCCACACCCACATTTCAAAGTATCAGGCATGGAGACAATATGTTATGATACATGGAATTTTGAACAGACACGTTCACTAACAATAAAATATTTTACCTCAATTCCATAAAATTTGACATTTTCCTGTATATTAGCATGGGGCCAAAAATTTGACAGCCAACCCTTCCACCATGTTTAATCCATATTGGCTCCAAACTTTCTGAGTTAAACAGTTATGGCCTTGAATTTGACCTTTAAAGGTCACCCAAAGTCAAAGATCATTTTACCAGTAGATGGGTGATATAATAACTCGGGTTCATCAAGGTGGTATATAAACTTCACATTTCAATGATACGTGAGGGGAGGAACTCTTCATTGAAATCACCTGCTGATGTCATCAGTTCTAACAAAACCCTGTTGATCTTTATGGTATTGCCACCCATCACTGGGAATATCTAATACCCCTTCTGTACAAGTGTAGCTGAACAAGGCAGTTTTTTTAGTACTTCATTCTTATTTTTACTCAGTTGTATGAAAATATCCATTAAAACCTCATTCTCACTTCTCCTTGAAATTCCTGATCAGTCAGGATGCGTGATCCTCTCTCCTCATATTACTGCTAAGTCTGTCAAGAGTTTTCTTTGTCACGTAAAACATCACACAGAAAAACCTGGTGAAAGGCTGTACATGTAAATAGAACCAGAGCTACTTCAGGTAAGTTCAATTTATATTCCTCATTAGTTCACTGCAACTTTTGGTTCTTTATGTTCACCAGCCAACAAAAGATAAACAATGTGTAGCGGGCACCAAAAATGCTGCAAGCAGCTGTGCCTCTCTGTATACACCTGATCCTGTTAGATCTCAGAAGTGAAGCACAGTAGGTCCTGATTAGTACTTGGCTGGGAGACCAGTTAGGGCTGTATTATTATTATTATTATTTTATTTTTTCTTCCCCCCCATGTACATCTGGAGTTGTCAGAAAAGGCATTCGGTGTAAAACTTGTGCCAAATTTCAATGCAGATCCATACTGGATCCACTGTGGTGACGCAGAGAAATTGGGAACCGCCAAAAGACAAACAGGCATGCTGCAAGTTTAACACAGTGGTTGCCGAGTGGTATACAGTACTTGTCTACACTTCAGTCATGTACTGTACCACACCATGTTTCCCACTGTTAGTCTTTTCCTGCATTCTGGTTCATATTCACATTCTAACAAACCACTGTCCCAGCAGGAACATTGACAAACTTGAGTGTATATGTGAAAGAGACTTAAAATCAAAACAATTTAAAATGTATCCAGGTGAGCTTCTTGCCCTTATACAGTCCCCTCTGAATGGAACATCAAGACCATTTTTTAAAAATTCTATATGCTGTACACATTTACGTTTATGATCAAAAGATGAATATGAGAAGACAGTTTGTAAAGTCAGCTTGTATTTACAGCTCGATCAGTTGCAGTGCGGTGGCCAAGCAGTTAAGTGCGATTGCTTTCAAAGCAGAAGGTTCCCGGTTCAAGGCCACCCTTGCCCATTCTCTATGTAATGTGGAGTTGGGTCAGGAAGGGCATCTGGTGTAAGACTTTTGCCAAATCAATCTGCAGATCCATATCGGAGTTGGTGGTGCATTTTAGAGTAATGACTTCATGCATGATGATCCTCCCGATGCATTTCTCTGTAAAGTGGCGAACAAAATGTTCTTGTGAACTTTCAAATTCATTCTGCTACTACCATCTTGAGTTACATCGTCAAAAAAATTTAATGAGCCTGTCCCAGAAACAGCCATGTAAGCCCAGATCACCATGTCTCACAGATAAGCTTGTATGTTTTAGATCATGAGCAGATCCTTTTTTCCTCCACACTTTGGCCTTCCCATCACTTTGGTAGAGGTTAATCTTGGCATCATCTGACCACAAAGGTTTTTTTTTGTTTTTTTTTCTCCCCTTCTCCCAGATCAATTGTGGCTACATTTGTACTTTCTTGTCACTTCCATTCTGGCTTTCCAATTGTTATTGTTGATGGGTGGGTTACGTCTTGTGGTATGGCCTCTACATTTCTGGTTTCAAAGCCGTCATGAATTGGTGGATTCTCAAGGTTGTTAGCAATTTCTGATGTTTTTGGGGGGGTTTCTCACAGTTGTCGCAATGTATCTGACAGTTGTTTTCCTTGACTGACCCATTCAGTGTCTGTTGCTCAGTACACTACTGGGTTATTTTGTTTTCATGAAGTTATAAGCTGTTGTATTGGCTATACTGTGTTTGTGAAATGCCTCTGGTTTTCCATCTTTTCTCAGCTTCAAATTGGCTCTTTTCTCCAATACAGAGCTGTCTCATCTTTGTTGGCTTGCCATTTTTAGCAACAACCGGGGGCTCATTTATAAAACTGTGTAGAATCATTAATAAAACTGAACACAGGTCAAGTCAGGGAGCACAGGTGTCACATGTCAATACATCCACCACACTACGGAACCACCTTGGGTCCTGGGTGGCAACCAACCATGCAGACAACTGGTCCATCCCTACCTCTTGAAAGTAACCATCACGATGCCGCAGCCAGGTAAAACGTGGGTGTCGCCTTAGCGTTCTCCGGCTAATGGGATGCACAACACTGAGGCATCTATATGCCGGATCATGCCCAGAGAAATGTGCCACATGGCCAAAATATCGTAGCTGACATTCCTTTACAATGCAAGTGAAACTCCTTATCTGAGTCTCTCTAAGTAACCACTCATTTGACACAAAGTAATTCTAGCAGTACCTAAGGATCCTCTTTGGAGACCCAGTACCAAAGCCATCTAATGATCGCCTTAAGTCAGTGGCTAGTGTCCAAGTCTCACAACCATACAGTAAGATAGGAAGCACCAGGACCCAAAAGACTTGAACCTTCATTCTCCTGCACAGAGCAATGTATGTATAAACAATCAATCTGAAAGGACACACCTGGGTTACAAGAAATACCCATCAGTCAAATGTTCCAAAATTTTTGCTCATCCAAAAATTGGATGGTCTGACACAAAAGGCTGTCATTTAATGTTAAGCTTTAGAAGGAAAAGAGCCTTTATTGCTATTGTACATATATACAATGAAATTCCTGCTCTGTGTACACCTTATCCCATCAGATCTCAGAAGTGAAGTAGAGTACGTCCTGATTAGTACTTGGCTGGGAGACTACTTGGGAAGACCAGGGGCTAAGTGTGTTTCTCCATGTAAAAATTGGAGTTGTGTCAGGAAGCGCATCCGGCATAAAACTTGTGCCAAATCCCAATGCAGATCTGTTCTCGATCTGCTGTGGTGACCCTGAGTACCTGAGAGCAGCCAAAAGACCAACAACATGCATACAATGAAATATGTCATCTGTATTTAACCCAATTCTAATCAATATAAACCCATTATAGTTAGATACAATCCAACCACTAGGTGCAGTAGACAGCCACAGTCTCGTGCCCAGGCACGAACCCCAGATCCACAAACTGCCATGGTCAAGGGAAGAACAAGGAGCATGACATGAATGTCGATGTTTTAATGGTGGGAGAAAAACTGAGTGCCCGGAGGAAACCCTCGCAGACATGGAAGAACATGCAAACTCCACACAGAAAGGGATTGGGCATGGGTGAAATCGAACCCTGGACCTTCTTGTTGTGAGGCCAGTATGCTAACCACTGAGCCACTGGGCTGCCTGTATAGTACATAAATATTGGGACATAAAAGTTGAGATTCTAGACTGTCTTGACATATTCATCTTTTTATT
Source organism: Chatrabus melanurus (assembly GCA_900302635.1). NCBI lineage: Eukaryota > Metazoa > Chordata > Actinopteri > Batrachoidiformes > Batrachoididae > Chatrabus > Chatrabus melanurus. The sequence continues at coordinate 3,000 of OMMV01045305.1, read as the reverse complement.
CTTAACATAAATGTCTTCATTACATAGCAATAACAAATGAATTGGTCTTGTCATTCCAAAAGTTTTGGAGAGAATAATATGAGGCTTATCCTGTAGTGTTGAATATATGTAAATACATGCATGTGAAATTAAGGACAATGTCTCACTGTCAATTGTAGCCCTCACAAAGACAAAATGTCCCATTAAACACCACTATTAGACCACATATAAAGTTCCCCTATTCCCACCTGACTTGTATGTCACACACAACCACTTCGAATTGAAAGCACAAAACAAACCAACACTCAGTCACTTGCCTTGCCAAAAATCTGAGTTGATTGACCATTGTGCATCTGACAACGCAGAACATGGACATCTGATCAGTGGTCAAATATATGATGGGGCACATATTTTGTGTCACACCTGATCACAGCAACTTTTTTTTGCTTGTTTTTGTCTTCAATCTCACTGCCAATACACAGGCCAGGCTACGTACCCAGCCAAGCCCAGTACCCATTTACAACTGAACGGACAAGATAGTGTTTTGTCCAAGTACACAGACAGGTAACATGAGTGGGACTCGAACCCAGGGCAGCTCTGTATCCACTGAGCCACACACCTTGCAATATACAGTTGGTTTGGCCCACAGAAAACATTAGTAAAACATAAAAACTAATCCAGGGGATTCATCCCAAACTGTCCAGTTGTCAAAACAACAGTATCAGTCAACCATTGCAACAAGACATAATATGTTGAGCTTTTATGAACACTGACTCACCAATTATATTTCATTCACTGAGACTCGGCTCTGCACCATTTGGATGTTTTTTTGGGGGGGGGTTTGTGCCATCGGTTGTTGTAACCACTGGAATCTATATGTATATGGTTGCTTAGCTGCAAGATTTTTGTCTTTGTATGTTTGACATTTCTTTGTGTTTTGATTATTTATTGGTAGCATGAGCAAAGCAGATGGCCACCCCACTGAGTCTGATCTGCTTAAGATTTCTTCCTGTATTCAAAAAGTGCCTGATGGAGTTTTTGCTTACCACTGTTGCCTATGTACCTCCTCATGGGGTAGGTAAGGTTAGACCTTACTCTTGTGAAGCACCTTGGGGTGATTTATGTTGTGATTTGGCGTTGTCTAAATAAACTGAATAACCACCTAACTAAATTGCTACTATAGCTCAATCAACAGAACAGGTTGTCCAACCCCCAATGGCTGCTGAGTGCTAAGACACTCAATGAGAAGTAAGAGATGAAAACAAGTTAATAAATCAGATCAATGCGATAAGACGGCATCCTCTACCTATTGAAAGGCATTGACTTTTATCAAGTAAACATTAACAGTGCTGAACTAAAAAGGTGTTTGCCAACAAACTACATGGCTAATAACAATGGAGTTCTTCAGTTATCGGGTTGGAGGGAAGCTCTATGAAAGAAGCAGTTCCTTCAGTCTGCTAATTTGGGATTTGATGGCTTTATATCTCTTTCTCAATGGACAAACTGACTAGAATATGTGTCCAGCTTTGAGAACAGTTTCCACCATCTTCTCTGCAGTTTTTACCACTGTTACCAAGTCCTTCCTAGAGTACAGCTGTAGCAGTGGCAGCAAACACTCCGTTTAGTTTCTGTAAAATTGTACAAAAGGCTGAGCAGGAAGTTTGGCCTGTTTGAGTTTTCTTAAGAAAAAAAAGGTCTTTAAGCTTTCTTCACCAAGTGGGAGGTATTCGAGCGCCATGAGAAATCCATTATTATGTAGAATCCCAGGAATTTGATGTCATTTACACTCTCCACCTCCTGATCATTTATGGGGTGAGGGAAGTGTGTGGTCCTTCTTGATCTTGTTAAGTCCAAGATTATTTCCATTTTTGCTGTGTTCGGGACCAGATTATTGTCCAAACTCCACTCGACCAGATGTCGAACCTGCTCTCTGTGGTGTGACTCATCGCTGTTGGATATAGGTCCCACTATAGTTGTGCTGTCAGCAAACATCACTACAGTGTTAGGAGTAGATGGGAGTGCAATCATGAGTAACGAGAATGAAGAGGGCCGGAATAATCATACAGGGTCAAGATTTACGGTTGCCTATTCTTACATTTTGGGTTTGTTAGCGAGGAAGTCAAAAATCCATAAAGAGAGTGAAGTGGCGAATCCCAGGGTGCTGAGTTTATGAGGAATTACTGGAATGAAAACAAAGCTGAAGTCAACAAGTAGCATCCTGACATGTTTTTGGATGCTTCAAGTGGGACAGGACTGTATGAAGTGTGATTGGCCAAGCGCTTGAAAATTTTGAACATGTTTAAAACAGGCATGAGTTTAACAGACCTTGCCTGACTTGTGCTGATCTATGCCAAACAGCATGCTGATGTCCCCCCAAGACACAAACAAACTGTGCCAAGGCACTGCTCGGGAAAACTCAGCACCAAACTCGGTCAGGTGTGAGAGCTAGGTTAGATTCATTTTCTCGTTAAGCAAGATCCAGATCACTACGGATAATGGTCTTGATGTGAGATAGTACAACCCCCTCAAAGGACTTACTAACAACTCCTGTTAGGGCAACTGGACAATAGTCATTAAGGCTTTTAACTGCTGTCTTTTTAGGCACATGAACAATAGTGGTGGATTTGACACAAGTGGGGATTATAGGCTGTTGTAGATAGAAGTTATAAGTTGGTCAGTGCATGACTTCAGTGTGCAGACATTCTGCTGCTTTGGTGTTCATTTTCATCAGATTGGATCCCACTTGGTGATACTGTATGTTGTACTCCACACTGGGCTGTCTTGTTTGACCTCTTATACTGCTGTTTTATTTGTCAAAGCAACAATGACTGCACCTTCGTGGCTGATCTGTGAGGTGACGCCCTTATCGTCTATTATTTTAATACCTTCCCACATGCTACGGAAATTGTTGTTTTCAGAGTACCCCTAAATGTGTTGCTTATACCTGCGCTTAACTTCTTCAATGCTCTTCTTCAGTTCTTTCTGGGCATTGCAGCATGCTGGGATAGTCTCCAGCCCCCC
>OMMV01045300.1:0-12599 GCA_900302635.1 Chatrabus melanurus | reverse complement strand
CATTTTGAACCATTTGAAAACCTATGATGCTTGTCTGTGGTAAGCCAGAGAATAAGGTGTTACAATAATCAATTCTAGATGAGACAAATGCGTGAATTAGTGTCTCTGCATCCGCCATGGACAGAATAGGTCGAATCTTTGCGATATTACGGAGGTGGAAGAAAGCGTTCTTTGTGGTTTCTCTAATGTGAAGTACAAAGGACAATGTGGGATCAAAGATCACCCCAAGAGTCTTTGCTCTATCGCTATGATTCACAACACATGTATCCAAAGTTAGTGTAAGTTGATCAAAATGATGCCTGTGTCTCGCAGGACCAATGACCATCATCTCAGTCTGTCAGAATTCAGGAGTAAAAAGTTACGGGACATCCAGTTTTTCACTGACGCCATACAGTCTTCTAACATCTTAATTTGAGAAAGATTATCTGCACTAATCGGCATGTAGAGCTGAGTGTCATCAGCATAGCAGTGAAAAGTGATTCCATGACTTCACAGAATCATTTCATCATCATCATCATTATTGTTGTTGTTATTATTGTTATTATTATATTATAGGAGTGAAATAAAAAACCAAAGATAAAAAGGTTATTGACACACTTTGATGAATTTACAGTAACTCATCACTTTTACAGCCAGTGTTCTTCAGACCGTTCAGCCGATGAACACGTGAACGTTTCCAACTCACTGAATCCTGGACTTCATTAAGACACACAAACAGAATGGCAGCAGGAAGTCCTGGTCTCGGCCCATTGGGTCGGTGCTTACCCCAGGATACCACAATGTTAAGTGGACAAGAGTCTACGCCTCCCCCTGGACGGACACCAGTCCATGACAGGTTACTTCTCCAGCCGGGGTCGGGACCAGGACTCGTTTACAGCTGGATGGACTGAGATGATGCAGATGAAGGGACTTGTCCAAGGACACAGACCTGGAATAGAACCCTGACCTTTATATTGGTTGTCCAGCTCCTATTCCACAGAGCCGCCTGCCAACGGTATCAGGATCTCAGAACACCATAAGGTCTTACAGACTCAGGTGAGGCGGATCAGTTACACTGTGAGGGAACATCAGCTACGATGGTTTGTCCTTGTGGGGTGTGTCTCTGGACATGATCCAGCACGGAGACGCCTCAGTGATGAGGACTCCAGCGGCTGGAGAAGGTCAAGGACACGCCCACGTTTCTCCTGGCCAAGGACACGCCCACATTTCACCTGGCCAAGGACACGCCCACATTTCACCTGGCTGCAGCAGACAGATGGACTATATTTCTGTTGCACTTTTCCTTCTGATGTAGACGCCCAAAGCACTTTGCGTTCACACACACTGATGTCAGCGCGCCGTCATACATGGCGCTCGTCCGCACACCGGGAGCAACGTGGGAATGAGGACCTTGCTCAAGGTGAGTTTCCTGCCTGATGGGGAATTGAACTGAGGATCCTCTGGTCATAAGCCGTCTCTCCGACCTCCAGACTTTCAAGAGGTGGGGCTGGACTGATTGGTTGACTTCCAGGACCCAGGGTGGTCCTTAGTGTGGTGGACGCAGCACCGCTGACCTGTGACCTTAACATGTTGCGTATCCCAGCCTCAGAGTTTTGGTAACATATGAATGTAGACATTGATAAGACCTCCATGTTATGACATCATGAATACAGTATTTTAGTCCATCAAATACTGAAGGAATGTTGTTAAAAATCAGAAAAAAATCAAAGAATTTCATGTTGGACGGCCTGATTTACACTCCGTACCACGTGGTGGCGGTAGTGTGCGAACGTCGTTGTTTGTCAGCCTCCATAAAACGCCACGAACCTCCGCAGTTTAGTGGACGTGGTGCTGTGACGTCACTGACGTCACGCTCCGTTCCAGAAGCAGCTGTTAATGTCGCTAAAGAAGGCAACAAATAAACCTTTAAATTCCGCTTCAATGAAGTAAAACCGGCGGACATGGAGCAGCTTTCGGTGACGGACGACTCGGCGAACAAAGCGGCTGATTTTCGGTCGACGGCAGAAACTTATTACAGCGTCGCTGTGGAGAAAGTGAAGGATGTGCGTTTAGCCGCGTTAGCTTAGCATCAGTTAGCCTCAAAACAACAACTTTTTGATTAAAAATAACAAAACAATCAGCATTTTTGTTTAATTTATATTTTAAAGGAATATTTAAAAATAATAACACTTTATATTTAATATATAGTTTAAAGGAATATTCAGGCTTTAATTTGTAAACATGTGACTTTTAAAAGTGTTTTACTGTTAAAGATCTACAAAGTCTGAGAATCGGTTCCTGAGCCGGTTTCTGACTGAATGGATCCCCGGACCGGTTTCTGACTGAGTGGATCCCCGAACCGGTTTCTGACTGAGTGGATCCCCGAACCGGTTTCTGACCGAGTGGATCCCCGAACCGGTTTCTGACCGGGTGGATCTTTGAGGCGGTTCATTGAGTTTTTGAGTAATGTGGATCAGATTTTTCTGGTTTTAGCAGGCTGACAGTCTGATCTGGATTTTGTGTCTCTGTAGATCCTGTCTCAGGTGGTCCAGGATGTAAACTCCTGAGTCCTGGTAGCTTTAATACTGCTGTGGTAAAGGTTCTGTGGATCCTGGTCTGTTGGCAAACAGACCTGTTTGTAATTTGTCACTTTTTCTGAACATGTGGTCTCAAAGGATCTCTGTCGTCAGCGTTTCGGGTTCCACAGAAACTGGACTTAAGTGGAGAATGATTTTTATTTTTTTATTCATTTTTTTGGTGGTTCTGGACCCCACCAGGGTCTGGTCTGTGGATCGTTCAGCGCTGTTGATGGCTTAATTGTCTGTAGTGGATGGTGGAGTACCTCAGGGTTCTGTCCTGGGTCCGCTGTTGAGGATCCTGTCCATAGTCTCTCTTGTTCAGTTTACATGTAGTTGTGGGATTATCTTTGCTGCGCTAACGTGGTTTTATGCGGCTCTGTAACCACCTGCCCAGAAAGCGTCACATCACGTGACCACCGAAGGTAAGCAGCAGCTCCCGTTGATGGCGTGTAAACGTGGCTGTCGGCATCCTGTTCAGCCGTTAGCCGCGGTGACGAACGCCGCCTTCTCATAAACTCCCTCTGGATAAATATTTATTGCCGTTTAAGTTCACGATGTTCTGGAGTAATGGAAACTCAGCAGGTGTTCCTGTAAATGTGAAAAGTGTCGCTGCCGACCGAGTCGTCGCCCGTTTCTAACATTTCAATGAGAGAACGGCGACATTTTCAATTTAAAATAAAAAATGGAGCTGATTTTGAACCTGTAGCGTAATTAAAGCTGATTGGATTTATTGTACAGATACAGGATCAGGTGATGACTGAGTCCAAAACATCTGTTTTTAACGTTACGACGAAGCAGAACATCATGAAGGGAAACAAACAGGAAGGTCATTTATTGATGTGTGGAGCTGGAGCGTGTTCGCCGTGGCGGCATGTTTACACGACGACCTTCAGGGGTCACGTGACTTAAATGAGGTATTCTGGCGGGTAACGTGTCTGAAGATGGACGTTTGCTTCAGGAAAAGCTGAATTTCTTATCTTTGGACTTGTGGAGGTCTGAGGGACAGACGGACGTTGTTCTTGTTAAGACTGACGGAGGACGTCGGTTTCCTCACGTGTGTCTCTTCACGCAGAAAGAACTGAAACATTATCATCAGTTAATGAACAAATAAAGACACGGTGTCCAAGCAGTGAATTCTGATCAGCGATTCTGTCCTCGTCGTCCTCTAGGTCGTGTCGTCCCTACCTGATGACATTCGGCCTGGGCCTGACCTGTACGGGTTGCCGTGGGAGCCAGTCATCTTCTCCAGCGTGGTGGGGCTGCTAACCGTGCTCCTGTTCAGCTGCAGATGTTATCGCTCTGTGAGTGTGCACGCACAGCACATCTGGGAGTGGGACACAGTCAACACATATTTGAATTATTGTTTTTAAAGGTCCAACTCCTGATCCTGGACACCATCCACCCTTCATCTCTTCTTGTCTTTGTGTTCGACTCACACCTGATTATTTAACTCTGGTGTTTCCCAGCTTTTGATTGGCTGATTGAGTTAATTAGCTGTGGGTGGAGCATGAGTTAGAAAACATGCAGGACAGGTGATGTCCAGGAGCAGGATTAGACACGGACTGTCTTACAGTGACCATTCTTCACCCATGACTCACTGCAATGACTAATTTTTCATTGTTGTTCTCTTGTTTGTTCACAGGTCAAAAGCAGGGTTTACCGACGTAAGTCCCGTGTCGTCCTCCCTTAACGTCCCGTGTCGTCCTCCCTTAACGTCCCGTGTCGTCCTCCCTTAACGTCCCGTGTCGTCCTGCTCCTCCCTTAACATCCTGCTTTGAAATAAAAGCTTCCTTCACTAACTACTGCAGTTTGCGTCCTGTTTCTGCTGGGTTCAGTGCTGGGGGAGGTGGATTTGGGTTCAGGATGCCGTTGATGGATTTTGGTTTGTGTTTGCTGATGTTCAGGTAAAGAGGGTCAGATGGCTGAACAAGTTTCTCAGCTGCTAGAAGAGAAATGTGAAGTTCTGCAAACTCTGAGCCAATGCCAACAAGAGGTTTGTACTCATCCAGAAATTCATCATTTCCAGCGCTGCGTGCGTCTGTGAGCGGGCGTCTGTGAGTGTGTGCACGTTTCGTGCTTTACAAATGATACAGTCCACTTTACAATGTTTCCTGTAAGTCTGCTCCTAATTCAGCTACAGGCTGAGAGCCGGCCGGTCAGGCAGTGACCGGGTGGCTGATTTCATCCAGACTGGCAGCCTGTCCAGAGCCCAGACAGACAGACAGACAGTCACTCACTCTACACTCACCAGCCAGAGCACCTGGAGGGAACCCACGCAAACACGGGGAGAACATGCAAACTCCACGCAGAAAAGACCGGGTCGGATTAGAACCTGGGACCTTCTGGGACTGTGAGACAGCAGTGCTAACCACTGAGACACCGCGCCGCCTGAGCTGACTTCAGACGCTGTTGTTCTGTTGGCGTTTGTCTTTAAGCTGGCTGAGCTGTAGTTGGTAACCTGCAGTGGCTGTGATTGGACAGAGATCAGTTCCAGTCCAGAAAGAATGAACATTCAGACGTCAGACTCTGTTTTGCTGTTTGTTTGTTTATTTTTTGTTGTTGTTTTTTTTTTTTTTTTGAGGTCATGTTGAGCAGCACGCGGTGTTGTTGGGGCAACGCCCCTGAAGTCTGTACTCACATCCTGTGAGGGGAAAAACGGCGCTGACGTGCTTATTTCTGTCCCGTGTAGTTTGATGATCTGGAGCGCTCACTGAAGAATAATGGCGTTTTGGCCCAGATGGAGAAGACAGAACATCTGGAAGTAAGTGACGGAGAGAAGAAATGCTTTCTGCTTGTTTGTTTCACTGCACAGCCGTCTCCTCCAATAAAGGAGCAATCACACGCGTGTTCTTTATCTGAAATCAAAGCTGCTGCTGCTGCTCTGGATTGATGCGGTTTAGGAAGGATAAAAGGAAACGAGGTAGTTTTACATACTTTTTGATGCTGAAACAGAAGTGAGTTGATGTCCAGGATCACTGGACAGTCCCTTTGTGTCACTCCACCACCAAGCTGGAACTGCAGGAGCAACAGACAGAATTCTCCACTCACAGCCAGAGAAGCTTTTAACTCCTCCAGAGTTGTTGTTGGACTCTTGGAAGCTTCCCTCACTGCTCTGATTTGTTTACTATCATGCTGGTTTCTATTGATTTAATTAAACTCTGAGATGTTTAGTGACTTGGAAATGTTCTTGTAGCCATAAAAAAGTGATGATTTTTAAAGGTTATGCATACTGATTTTTGTTACATTGAGTTTCTGTATTTTCAATGTTATCTTTGTAAATTTTAAAGTGATTAAGTGTAGTTTTTCTTTCAGGTTTTCAAGGAGCACATTTGAAAATAATCCATATTAAAGTAATTATTAAAGGCGTCATATTGTACAAAATCAGCGTTTATCTACTTTTTTACATTTTGTTTGATGTGAAACATCTTTAAAGTCCTACTATTCTATGATGTCATAGAAATTCTGCTGCTGTGGATAGAATTTGGGCCTGAAATGGCTCGTTTTAGTCCTGTGAGACGTATGTAACAGAAGTCCACATATGGACTCCTCTTTTTGTAAGACACGCCCACTGAGCCAGTTTGTATTCTATATGACACGCCCACACAGTCAGCAGGAGAAACGCAGTGAGCCAAGTTACAGCCCTTTGTCCCGCCCCCTCACCCGACAGCCCCCTCCATTATTCCTCTTGGCTGTACAGAACGCACGCTTAACCGTGACGGTGATAATTTGACAAACTGCTACAACGTGTAGAAATGTTCCGTCACTGTGGTGCGACTCGATTTGTGCCGTTTCATCTTCTGACTCCTGCAGGTCAATGCCAGACAGATGGAATGCTCCAAGACAGAGCTGGAGCGGGACAGTGACCAGCTGAAGGACCAGCTGGACCAGCAGAGGGCGCACAGGACGCAACAAGAAAAAACGGTAAGAAACACGCACAATAACAAACCTTCGCATTAACTGTACCATCTCAAAAATAATTCATCGTTCCAACATCAAGAGAAATGAGACATCTGTGGGATTTTTTTCCTTCATCCCTGCAGACAACAGATCTTGAGAAGCTAATGAAAACGTTAGAAGAAGAAACCAAAGACCTCCAGTCACAATATGAACAGGTACGGTGTCACTGTAGGTACAGGTCACACATTAGCCTGTCGTAGAGGCGTGGAAAGGTCTCAATTCTAAGATGCATCGCGATGCAGAATCCAATATATTAACGTTAACAGATGATGCCAAAACAGAATCATTAAGAAAAACTTACAGGAGCTTAACCGCCGTCTTCAGCCGTTGTAGACTCGGATCTCACTGGACCAGTTAGCCAACAGTTTGGCCTGAATATAAGACGGCCCTGATTATAAGGAAACCCTGTTTTTAAGACATTTTTGAAAAAAATACTTTCTGAAGACCAAATCTGTTCGATCGAGTAAAATTGTACGTTGTATTTGTCTGAAGAGACTCATAAGAAACCAGTCAGGAGAGAAACCAGTCAGGTGAGTTTGTGGGAAAAGCTTTTACAGTGTTTCCATATTGTTCCATCTTTTAGTGTATTTGATGATTCAGGCTCAGAAAGTAGAACTGAAGTGACATTAATTACAAGATGATTAGTTAAAACATTTCAAAATGCACCTGCTTTGTTTTGCATTTTGTGATTTTCTCCAAATAAAAGGTTATTTTTCCAGTCATATATTTCATCAATGAAGTTTTCTTAATAATATTGTGAAATAAGAATACCGTCTCGTTCTCCTGAACCCACTATCGTGTATCGTCGTATTCATTACGATTTCAACACACAGTACGGCGTTACGATATCTCGTGCAGTTATGATATGAGCATTTATTAGATATTTATTTGCGGCTGCGTAGGGACTAGGTCGCGTGCCTGCGTGAGTGACGTGGGCCATTTTTGGCTTGGCTCTAGTTTTTTTTTTTTTTTTTTTTTTATAATAAAAAAAAAAAATTTCAAACCGCAAATAATTAATATTAATAAATGCTCATCATCTGCCATCTCTCCAAAGATGGTGCAAAGCCACGCCCCCTCCCAATACCCTTACCACCAGTCTTAGGTTGGATCATTTGCCCAGTGTCTGTGTGGGGTCAGTCCCTGACCTGGGCGGCCACACCACCGCCTCCTCCTTGGGCCCTGAATGTTACTCTGGGAAAAGTGCTGAAACGCTGGCAGAACTGATGATATGAAGACAGGGCCAAGCAGTGGGGGTGGTACTTTTCCACTAATGCCTGGCAGCAGGCATCCTTATAGTGCTGATGCTGCAGCGGTCTGGGGACCCTTACCAGGCCAGTGAGTCTCTCCTTCTATATGATCTTCTACTAAAGTGACCACTTTATTCAGGTCCAAGGGCCAGTACAGCTGGAGCCAGTTCACGGGTGCTCGAGGATGACCCACTCCGATGTGGCCTTTCAGCTGGTTATCTCTCTTACCAGTGCCTCTCCCTTCAGTAGTGGAAGGAGGCGCACAGCCCACTCCACCATGGGGCAGCTACAAGATCATGCTGCTGGGATCCATGTGTCTGTTGGGGCCTCTGGCAGGCTGGACCTGGACCTGCCACAGTAGAAAATGGCCCCAGGCCATGGAGTCTAGAGAACCACAGGGATTTGCAGCTGCTTGATACCATATTTTCAATCCTGCACCTGCTTGTTCTTTATGCCATTTTGCCCCCAAATTCAGATCCCTTAGACCGTGATCTCGGTGAACTGCCCCCCCCAATATCACACTGCCAGCTGTTATGACCTACGAGGGCAGAAATAGTCCCTCAAATCACATCTGATTTAAGTTCACACCTTTGAGTGTTTTTAAATGTTTAAGGACGGTGTCATTTATGATGACTTTAAATCTTTGAAACTCTGTTTTCTGGTTGTTTTAACACGTTGGTTTGAGTTTAACAGCATCTTCAAAGGTGTCATTTTGATTAAAGCGTGTTCTGCTGTTGTATTAAATGCTGTCATGAACAGGATTACTCAGAATCAAATGAATAGGTTTTCATGAAATCTGGTGAAAAGTTTTGTGACGGCAAAGAATGGAAGCCGTGAACTTTCAGGGCGGCTCCATGTAGGAGGGAAAACCCTGTTTAAATAAGTTAGGCTGTTTAATGTGTTCTAATAAATGTTCTCGTCTTCATCCAGTGGATCTGGTAAGAGTCCTCCTGTTGATTTGGCACAGATTTTATGCCTTTTGTGACGCAGTGAGACACGGGTGGCTTCAAACCGGGAACCTTCTTGTTGGGGGGGCAAGAGTTCTGCCACCTCATCTGCCCCAAAAATGTAAAGTTTAAATTCTGGAATAGAACCAACCTTCTCGCTGAGTTCCTTATAAATAAGTTTAATTTACGGTAGTAAGTTTCCTGCTATCAACCCAAAAGGCAGATGTGGGCGGGGCATCGTTTCCTGGTAAAACCATGTTGCTGCTTTGTGTGTTCAGGCACAAACCAGTTTGAAGGTGTACAGTATGAACAGTGACAGACTGCAGAAGAATCTGGAAACGGCTGGAGAGGAAAACGAAGTTCTGCAGCAGAGCAACACACAGGTACGACGCCGTGACACGCAAACGTACACGAAGGATGAAAGAACTACTGAAGGCACATATTTACATTCTTGCTTTTATCGACATAACCTGTCGATAAAGTGTTCTTTGTGGATGTCCTCCTAAATTAACCCAGCCACGAGCTGCAATACCCGGGTCAGCCACACGGGCGGTATGTCCATACAGAAATTGTGTACTAATCTTGAATAAGTTTGTATGCTTATTTTTGGCAGAATTGCTGTCGGTGTTGTGTTCTGGTGGGTCAAACTCGTGTTCTCCTGCAGGCCTCGACAGGAACCGACCAGTAAAATCATCCATCAGCTGTTTGAGGGATGATTTTACAACCGAACAGTCGTCTTAGAATCATGATTTGAAAGAGTTTCTTTGCATCAGAACAGCAGTGATTCATTTAGTTAACACTGATGGTGAAGCTGTGCAAAGTACAAATGAAACGCTGTCTGTCGTTTGTGTCTGTCGCTCTCTGCACACTGGTGTCTGTGACTCTCAAAGATGGTCAGTGGAGACGATGCACCACTCTGTTCTCGTGTTGTTTGAAGAGATGCCTCTTGCTGTCATAAATGTTCGGCGTAGTGTTAGCTGAGCTCTAAACGTGTGGACCCGAGGCGGTCGTCTGAAGCTTCCAGGTAAATGTTGCTTAAAGCTCAGCTCTAAAAGCTCTGACTTTATTTCCAGCAGCTCGTCTACTTCTGTCTCTGCTAACAGGGGAAGTGGAAAATTCTTCAGCTCTCTGTGGGGAAAGAGGTATATGGATTCTAGTCCGACAACGTTCTTGATCAGAGGCACTTTTAGCCTGTAAATGTGATAACAGCTGAACTTACTGTATGACCTAAGGTGAGGACTAGATGTCTTTAGTACCAGGTCTCTTTGGAGGATCCTTGGGTCCCGCTGGAAGGACTTTTTGTTAAATGAACGGTTACTGAGGGAGACTCAGACGAGGAGCATCACTGACACTGTGAGGGAGCGTCAGCTTTGACATTTTGTCCATGTGGTGCGATTCTCTGGACATGATCCAGGACGCAGGTGCCTGAGTGTTGAGGACCCCAGTGACTGGAGAAGGTCAAGGACACGCCCACGCTTCACCTGGCTGCAGCAGATAGATGGTTACTTTGGAGAGGTGGGAATGGACCAGTGGTCTGCCTGGGTGGTTGCCATACAGTGAAGCGTGACACCAGCACATGCTTTCAGACTTGACTTGGCTTGAGAGGCAACTGATTCACAGGGCGGGACTTTCATGCACTAAAGGTGCACGTGTGGCCACACCCATAATGTAAACATGGGACAGAAAAGCTCTGAGCACAAAGGGAGTGTTGCTTCATTGCCTGTGAAGAAGATTAAATATTTGCATAGAAAATATTTGTTGGCTGTTATATTAATGTTTAAAATGGCGTTCAGAACACCTTTAAACGAACCCTCAGGTGCAGCTTCACCAGATGATCATGTGACTTTCCCCGTACGACACAGGTTTAACTGTGTCCTCGCCATAATGCTGCCGCCAACGGGATCCTTCAGTGCCCTTTGACCTCAGGCTCCTTGGCCTCTTTGTGCTCTTCTTGTCTGTGCAGTTGCACCAGCAGGTGGAGGGCTGGGCGGAGCGAGTCAGCGAGTTGGAGGAGGAGATGAGGAGGTGTGAGGTCAACCACAGCAGGATGCTGCAGGACGTGGCCAACAAGGACGAGCACATCATGGTACGGATGCTTTTAGGCCTGAAACACAACGTGTGCGTTGCCGCTGCGTTGTGTGTTTTTCATTTCGGCGGCTGTGTTAACGGATTACACACTGCCTGCGTGAGGGAAGCGCCCAGAGGTGTCTCTCACGTCATAACGGCCACGCCCCTCCAGAGAATGGAGCTGACGCCTGTTCTTCCCCGCGAGCAGCATGCAGCTAAAATGGACAGAAAAATGACATCATACAGAAAACATTAAATAATTATCAACTTTTACTGCAGTTTCTGTGACTGGAAGAAGTTAGACATGAAAAATCTAAATGTAATTATTTTAAACCATTTCAGTGAGTGGGGAAAAAAGTCACATGACTGCTGTCCGGTTAGAAAAAGTCACTTTGTGTTTCTGAACGCTCCTCAACTAAACCCACACGGAGTTCTGTGACCCACAGGATCTGGATTATAAAAATAATCGAACAAAGGAAAAGCTGATGGCGAGTCGATAGAATTTTAAGTTTCTATGTTACAGAAGATGCAGAATGTGGAAAGATTGAGCAGCAACACGAACGCAGTTTAAATGCTGCCGGTGTAAATGCACCATGTGTCCTATGGACCCTGAATATTTAGGCTAAGACTGTGGAACCAGCGTGAGCGCTCCTACTTCAGCCAGCAGGCTGCTGATGGTCTGAGGTTCACGTCCCCTCTGGATGTCCATCAGGTTCCATCTGTTGACAGTTTTTGCTGCATTTCATTGAATTTTGATTTTCTGACAAGAAAACAATGATTAGGACGCGGTCAGCGTGCGTCCTTCCAAGACCCCAAATGTCCATCTGGTCATTCCTCGGTGTAACGTCTGTGTCTCTGCACCTTGATCCAGATCTACGGAACACACTTCAGGACAGACCCAGTATCTGTTCCGTTAGTGAAACTGCCTTTATGTTGTTTTCAGGGAAATGAGCTTTTCACCAACATTATATTTAAATATATTATTATATTATCTATAAATCTTTTTCCTGTTCCATATCAAACCCAACCAGGTTCAGCATCATTACGTGGAGTCGGTCGGGTTGTACACGCGATAATGTGGAGGGGGGGTCGTTGGTTTGATAAAGTATTGATTAAAACGGTTTTCCTCTTTTTGCGTGTGTGCGTGCACGTGTGCGTGAAACCTGCTGGTTATCGTGGAGTCATGGCGCTAAAACGTTGGTGACGTTCTTATATAAACACAACTGGATCAGCAAAAATGATCAGTCATGTCCGTATGCAACAAGTCGATATCGTAACTAGAAGCACTGGGAGAGCGCAGACCTCGGCCACGCCCTAAGGTCCCACACACACATCACCATGTGTCCTGCTATAGAATTCCACAAGGCAAAGTAGTCCTATATTTTTTAAACATTTATATTTGGATTCCGTGACCCTGGAAACCGAGCACGAGTCCTTGGAATCACATTGATATCATGATCTGTTTGAAAAACCATATTTCCATCATGGCGGTTTTCTTCTGGATCTAGTTTCCTAACTATTAAAGAGAGCTCAGATCTGTTTGCACTTTAGTGAATTCACATTGTCTCGGGAACACAATGGTGTCTGTTAAAAGTCTCTAGCACTATTAGTTATCTCACAGGAAGGCCAGATGTGCACGGCCCCTGCTAAAACCTTTGTTCATATCAACACATCCAGAAGAATGAGGAGATCCAGATGAAATGTAGGTGAATGTTTGCCCATGGGATCCTCTCCAGGCTCAGTGAACCTGAACTGGATCTGATGGGATTTCACATTCAGAAAACTTTTAAAGATGTTAAATGGGGTTTTCAATGTTAAAATTG
>OMMV01045285.1:3301-18017 GCA_900302635.1 Chatrabus melanurus | reverse complement strand
CCCTAACCTCCCCTATGGTCATGAGCTTTGGTTAATGTCCGAAAGAACAAGGTCACAGATACAAGAAACATACAGAAATGAGGTTCTTCCGTTGGGTGTCTGGGCTTACACTCAGGGACAGGGTGAGAAGCTTGAATATCTGGAAGGGACTCGGAGGAGAGATGCTGCTTCTTCGTATCGAAAGGAGCCAGTTGAGGTGGTTCGGGCATCTGGTGAGGATGCCCCCTGGTCGTCTCCCTCGGGAGGTCTTCCAGGCACGTCCAACTGGTAGGAGGCCCCGTGGAAGACCCAGGACACGCTGGAGGGGTTATATTTCCCAGCTGGCTTGGGAACACCTCGGGATCCCCCAGGAAGAGTTACAGTTCTTGGCAGAGGATAGGGAAGTGTGGGCTGAGCTGCTTGGTCTGCTGCCACCGTGACCCAGACCCGGATAAGCAGTAGAAAATGAATGAATGAACATTGTTGTTTGATTTGTCAGTTATTGTTGAACATGTTCAGACTGTGCCAATAAACAGGTTTCACAGGATAAAATGAATGTTGGTATGATCACTGGGTCTGGGTAGAAAATGTAATTTTTCTCAAAACAGTTAAAATAGATTTATAGCCTTTTGGAAAAAAAGCTCTTCATTTTTTAATTTTAAATTTGCTTTTATGTGTTGTGTATTTTCTTAGTATTATTATTATTATTGTTATTATTATATTCTTGCACTGAGCAATCTCGATTTTGGGTGTCATATTAAAACATGCTCATGCAAAGTAAATCTTCAGAGTGAGAACTTTTCAGCACGTTTATGTAACGGACAGGCAAAAGCGATGCTTATCATATCCGATATTATTATCCTTGTCTAGTTTGAAAGGAAAGTAAGCTCTTTGAGAGACGATGGAGGGAGGAGAGCATGCTGAGTCACGGGAACCCAACACCTGGGAACCGCCTGCCCAGCCACGCACTGGGAATACAGGTACAATGGCTAAAAAGGTTTTCCGACAAAGGGGAAGTTCTGTGACTCCCAAAGGAGGTGTTCGAGGTACTATAGTCATGTCACATAATGACTGCAAATTTGATTGAATGGGAAACAGAGATCAAAACGAAGAGCAACACATGAGTTCAACAGCTGGATGGAGCAGCAATCATCTGCTGCCACTTACCTCTCACCTCAAGTTCTCCAAATGGAAACAGAAAGATTTCCAGTGGAAACACAATGATTCCAATACAAGTACTTCTTAATATTTGTAAATGTGCCTCAGGAAATGTCTCACTCACCCAGGTTGTGCTCAGTAAATGACAACAGATTTATTCCAGGGTTGAAGCTCCCTATAACAGAAAGAAACAAAGATAACATTTTAAAATCAATTCAAGTAAAATCAATATTATTTGTACGGTAGTACAAATGCATAGGAGTGGTGTCCATGTTACATTTATAATGTTTTTTATTACTTGTAAAAAATATTCCAACATTGTGGAGAACAGTAGCATTTTGGCTGTTTTACTGGATGGTCATGTCAGGTCAGGTCTGGGCGCGTGCAGTGGTGCCATGCATTGCTGCATCCACCACACCAGGGAACTGTCCCGGGTCCTGGATGGCAACCACCCAGGCAGACAACTGATCCATCCAACCTCTCAAAAGTAACCATCTATCCACTGCAACCCGCCACTGGGGTTCTCAACATTGAGGCACCTACACACTGGGCCATGCTCAGAGAATTGCGCCACATGGCCAAAATGTCATAGCTGATGTTCCCTCAAAATACAAGTGACACTCCTCATCTTACTGTACCTAAATAATCACTCGTTTAACACAAAGTCATTCCCGCAATACCCAAGGATTCTCCAAAGAGAGGTCATACCAACAACCTCTAGTCATCGCCTCAGGTCACTGTTTAGCAACCATACACTAAGACTTGGGCGTTCAATCTCCTGCAACAATATCAGCATCGCCAAACACTTCTGACCAAGCGACCTCATGGCAGCTTGTCATGATGTCTAATGTCAAATATCAAATTACTAGATTTCAAATGAGAACATCATCTTCATCTCTATGAGGGCTTTGGGACGTGTTTAGCTAATTTTGCAAAAACATGGAAGGCAAAGAAAAACATTACGATGAATTGCAGTAAGAAGAGGATACATGCCTTCCAGCAGTTGAACAAATCAAGCTCAATCAAGTGAAGTCACAGTTTGTTGGCTGTTTTACAAATATCAGCCACATTAACAGCATTATTCATCTGCTTACCCATAACATAAATCACCCTGTTCCACTCTATTACCCTCAAATAGCACTCTCATTTGGAACAATCCTGACGGTTTACTGAATTTAAAAAAACACTTTATTTTCAAGCTTAGATTAATAAAGACATAACACATCTTAAACATATTTTCAGGGATAATACCTTAGTCTGTTTTTCTCATTTGGGGCAAAAATTTGACATAGGTAAAAAAAAAATCCCTTGCTGGATCTAGAGTTTAAATCAGACATCAAATCCAAAATCATTTTCAATGAAGTTTTGGATCTTCCCCCTTTTACATCAGACTTGCTAAGCACCACCACTTGACAGAAGCTATATATATATATCTATATATATAGATATATATCTATATATATATATATATATATCTTTCAGTGCGGAAGGTTCCCGGTTCGAACCCCACCCCTGCCCATTCTCCATGTAAAAGTGGAGTTGCGTCAGGAAGGCCATTCCGGCGTAAAACTTGTGCCAAATCTACATGCTGATCCACGTGGGATCTGCTGTGGCGACCCTGAGTTACAATTGGGAGAAGCTGAAAGTAGATTATATATCTATGTGTGTATTTATTTATCATTAATATATTGTAAAATATGCCCTCTACACTGGTCTGATACAAATCAAGAATCAAAGATACAGTCAGTCACAGCGGGCAAAAAAGCCGTATCTTGTATCAGCCCTGGGGCAGATACAGAGTTTCAGCGCATTCTCAAATGTGATTGGCTACAGACAGACGGGCAGATGCAGATTTTGCTCCGCCCTCAACTGTGATTGGCTGTAGAATGATGGACGCTGTGTAATTTTCAGCTGTTCCAGATGAAAGATGAGCATCGTGAAAGAAAAGTGTTGTTAGCTTTGGTCGTCACTCTGAAAACACACCTGTCGCACTGTGTGTGACAGCTTCAAAGACAGTTGGTTTCTCTCTCTCTCTCTCTCTCTCTCTCTCTCGCTCACCAAGAAAACTCTCCTCATGCACTACAAATCAAAGAACAGCATAAACGTATGCTGGTAAACCCTGTTGCTGATTATAAATCATTAAATTGCTGCCTGCCGCCTCTAAAAAACAAACCAATGAATTGGACACATTATGGTCATCACTTAGCACATTGCTTCACTCCCAATCATGTTCTGATGCTTATTAACGTTATTGTCAAACTTATTTTTATTGTGATCACTATTGTTGTTATTGCTGTTGCTCCTCATTATTTATTCACCGGTTTGTTATCATGTTATGAAACATGAACACTGCTTGGAACTTTATCACAGCCACAAATTATCCCCTGCATGAACATAGAGATGAGATAACATTATGCCGCCTCTGGATATGTGGTATGGCTTTTTGGATGCATGGGTGGCCCTGCAGTCACTGCTGTGCAGGGAGTCGAAATGGGTCCCATTGTTGTGAGGGATGTGTGGTGGTGTGGTCCTTGAATAAGCTGTCCCCGGAGTCTGCGGTGAGGCCACTCTTGAGGGGTGTTTGTAGCCCACCATGTAGGCCACACCATGCTACACCAGGCTGTAGCATGGTGTGGTGTGGCTGTGTTGTGGCTGCATACTGGGCTTGGATTTGTGATGTGGGTCACTGGCCACTGGTTTTGGCTTGGGGCAAGGCCTAATCCCTGTGGTGAGAGGATTGTATCCAGCTAGTTGGCCCATATGGTGGACGGGGTTGGGTCAGTACCGTGTACATTCTTTGTACTCCCACCAGCCCCAGCAAGAGCATACCCTGTGTCAGATTCATGACTGTGGGCCACCTAGATGGTGGTTCATGCCAGTTAGGGGATGGACTGCCTGGTTTCTCTGACTACCCACATGCAAGGTGGTGGTGGTTACATTGATTGGTACTTCTATTGGGTCATTACTTGCAGTATCAGGAAGGGTATGCTAGCTGTATCCCGGGGGGGGGCATCTGCTAGCTACATCCCCACCGACCCCTCCATCTTGCAGGGGCTAAATGCAACTGCAAACAGGGCCTCTGCTCTTACCAATGGACAGGTGGTTGGGAGGGTGCCTGGGGACTGACCAAGACTCTGCAGGGTTACATGTGGGGGTCTCTAGTTGTTGCTCTTGGATCCTCCCAGGTGCTCCTGGGTAGTGACTTGCCCTGTGGACATGGGTGGTTGATGCCGTGTTGTTTGATGGTTCTGATAATGCCCGGTAGTCCCTGAGTGGCATGGAGGTTAGTTAGGAGTGGTGGTAGGGATAGCATGCAGTGTGGACTGGTGGGTGCCCTTTCTGGGCAGTGTGGGTTGCTGTCTGGATGGCTTGTGGTCTTGAAGGCATAGGTGCATAACTGTCACTGATGGATGTGCTCTTGTCAACTTCAATGCTGCAGCTCCGGCCTTGGGGAACATGGTGGTGCATGCGGGCATTGCCTGCCCTTGTCCTGGTGGACAATCTCAGACAGTGGAGAAGGCCCAAAACCCTACAGGGTTTTTGGCCCTCTGTAGTCAAAGCTGTGGGGATGAGTCCTATATCTTGGGCTCACAGGGCCCATCTGCTTCTCTGATCCTACATGCGTGGTGGTTTAGTGCACTTCTCCATGATATGACTGAGTTCACTCTTTGCCTTCTGATTGTATGGGGTGCTGACCCTCGGGTCGCCTGCACACTTGCTGCACATGGTGGCTGGGGCATACTGCCTGTGGCACTTGTCATGGCTCTCTATGGGTCTTCCTTGTGGCTTGGGATCAGTATGGAACTGATGAAACACACACTATGCATACACACACATAAACACACGAATGTACATGTGCATTCACATATGACTATCATCATGATCTCCTGATGTTTTTGTTACCTTTTCTGTTTACATCTTCTTCTGTGTTTTGTCAGTGTTACTGTCACTGTTTCTGTCACTTGTGTGTATTTTTATTTTATTGTATTGTGTGTGTGTGTGTTCCCCCCTAAAATTAGAACAAAAGCAGCAATAGTCTGTTGCAGTAGAAAAATTGTATACATTCTTAATGGTATGATGCAGCTGTGTCTCATACAGGCATGATATATACAGACAAAGGGGGGGAATATTCATTTGTATTTGGGGCTACAAGGTCAGCTTGTTGACTTACAACAACCAATCATATCCATCTATGCGTGCAAAGCATCAGTGTGTTAATGCTTGATATTGGTTTAAAACTGCAATGGGAGTTACAGAAAGGCCTTCCCCCTGCCCAAAACTCCTGCTTATGTAATTCAAGCTACAAATTGGTTGGGATCCACATCAACTCTTCCTTGACCCTTCACCGACCCTTCCACAAAATTTATTAAATGAAATCTGTTCAGAAGTTTGAGTTGTCTTGCTCACAAATGGATCCCCTGCTAGCCCTTCATGGAGTTATGTCCTCTCTCTCAGCGACCCTCTAATTTTGAAAATTGCTGCCTTGAATTTGGTGCACAGACTACTGCCAGAACCTTGTACTGAAAATTTTAAAACAAGCTGAAATCCAATTGAATTGGTGAATTCAATAAGGGCCCAACTCCATTTTTTTTTTTTTTTTTTTTGAAAGAATTTTGTTCTAATTTTTACAGGATATAATTATTTGGAAGGAAAAACTGTTTTTAACATGATAAAATAATTGTTCTCTTGATTTCTATCAAACTTTCAAGAGAACTCCCAACAGAAAAATTATGACATCAAAAAATGTGGCCATCCTAAAAATGGAGTTGAGCCCTTATTGAATTCACCAATTCAATTTAACTAATTGGTATTGACCTTTCCATCTAACTCCTGGTAAGAAAGCAAATAAATATGTTTTATAAATTATCATAGTTTTTCTTTAAGTACAAATGCTAATAGAGATTTTTTTGGTGTGGGAGAGCAGTAGTCTATGCTGGACTCACTTTTTTGTCGATGCTCAGTGGGAGGAGCTCTGCAATAAGCACTGTATGAGGCTTTAACCTCTTTGTTGATCGTAAAAACCTTCATTTCTTCTGCAAACTGATCAAGTCGGCTCTCAAAAAGCTCAGCTGCACCATCAGCGCCAAACTTATTCTCAGGCAGTTGGAAGGCCTCCTTTGACTTTACTGGATCCACACTCTCCATATTCTCCCCAATGCTCTCTTTGTTACAAATGAATCTTCCATCGCTGCCAGAGGATTGCAACACACTTTCATCAGAGTTAATGTCAAAGAACTGATCTTCATGAATAACATCAGAGGGACTGGGTGGGATCAAGTTAATGGCAGGTGTCAGGAGGCTTTCAGATGCAAGCATGCTATCAGGACAACTGTCAAAGAGCAATGAGTCTTCTTCTTCACCTTCTTCATCTTCTGTGTATTTGGCGTGTGGCTGAATGGGAAGTGAAGTCAGATGTTTCCCCCGTTCCTCTTTTAGAACCTTCTGGGAGGCAGAGATGTTCCTCTGGGCTGGATAGTCCTCCTCAAACAGACTGAAGCTGGGATTGACTATCCCCAGATCCTCCACCATTATTTGAATCATCTCTTTCTCCCGTTCCTCATGTCGGTCCAATGGAACATGCACAAGACCAGCTCCTGTTTGCAGCTCCTGTCGGTCATCTTTCTTCTCACCTTGCAGACACGAGCAGCAGAATATCTCGTACGAGATGTGCCGAGTGCTCTTCTTCCATGGGCACCAATGTTCCTCTGGGTGTCCACATGTGCCAGACATGGTGGCAGCACACATGACTAGACCACACCTGCACTGGTAAACAGACCGTTATTCATCTTCATCAGTCTAAAGATTGAAAACAAGATAACCATCTACACCTTTAGCACAAAATGTTGCCGTGTGACAGAGATTGCAGCATTTGCGCACAACACAAACTCTCATCATGTGTTGCTAAGGAGTGGAGTGGAGTGGAAAAAAAACTAATGGAACAATTCAGGTTCTCCTGGTCAGGTGAACACTTGAAATGAATTAGTGTGCTTTGATATGTTAAGCAGCAGCATCAAAGCTGCTGCTCTGGTTTCAAAAGGCTCTAATATGACAGCAGGATCCTGCCATATTAAAATGCTGCCATAAATCGGCAGAACTGTCACAGCTAGAATTACAACTGGTCATGTATTTGTATGATCATATATTGTGTGTGCATGGTAGTTCATGTGTCAGGACCGGTGATTACATTATTACAAGTCAGTGTTCGGTTTCACTCTGGGTCATCTGTTGGGACTTATGGTGTGTTTGGAAACAGGTGAGAATATGGGCTTGCGGATACTTGGCTCATACACCCCTATGGCATCAGATGACATTTCCTTCATTCCACAGGCCCAGTCCTGCTCTCTGCTACACGATAAGTCATCCAGCATCGCCTAAAAGCCATCCCGCCTCACCACCCACATTGAAAGCTAAGATGAAAAGATGATATCTAAGGTCTTGGTCTTTTCTCATGCCCATAAAGTGACAGTAAAGTGATGGTAATGATTAATCGTCTATATACGCTGCTCACATTGT
Organism: Chatrabus melanurus; assembly: GCA_900302635.1. Lineage (NCBI taxonomy): Eukaryota > Metazoa > Chordata > Actinopteri > Batrachoidiformes > Batrachoididae > Chatrabus > Chatrabus melanurus. The sequence goes on along the minus strand of OMMV01045285.1, from coordinate 10,367 downwards.
CTTTTATTTTTGTGTAAAAGTGAGCTACTATCACTCATTTCCTTAATTATGCTCCTTACTTTTCTGCACTTAGTTTTGCCCTTTGACAAATTGAGATTATGTACATAAATGCTGTTTTTCAAAAGGCTTTAAGTTTACCTGTTCACATTGTCTGGAATCCTGATTAACTTCCTGTTATTTTAAACTATTCTTCTGATTTCCATTCTTCTGTTATAAAAGGAGTTACCAACGTTCATATGGAAAAAGCAGCCTTATGTTTAAATTAAAAGCTACCACAAAGGTTGCCTTAATTTGCCTTTTAACAATGCTGACAATTTTTTTCCCAAATAAAACTTGACCTCAAACGTAATAAATATTCTCAAATTAGACAGAATAATTTGTTGGCGTGCAGTCCTACAATTTCTGCCTGGTGATATCTAAAATAAGCAAAAGTAGTTTTTTCTATTTTTTAAATGCTGTAAGTTTTCCAGGCAGTGAAGTTCCAAAGAGTCTTTGACTGCATAAATTAAGGAAATGGTGCTACTCGAGTTCTAACCAAGGATAGTTATTTTGACCATATTACACCAGTACTAGCCTTGCTTCATTGGCTTCTTGTAGATGAGGTCAGACTTTAAGGTTTTGTTGTTAGCTCCATGAAGGAGGTAATGTTTTCAGCCCCATTTGTCTGGATGTCAGCAGGATTACTTAAAAACTACCAGGCCAATTTTCAAGAAATGCGGTGGAAGGGTGGAGCAGGGACCATGGAAGAACCCATTAAATTTTGGAGTGCATCTAGATTAAGGGGTGGATCCAATTTTTTTTTTCACTTTCTTTAACATTGTGAAATGGGGAACTTTTTATTTGATATTTTCATTAATTTCTCAGGAAATATTACGCATCTTTATGAAAAAAATTCAGGCGGGGGGCCTCTGGAACGCCCTGCCACAAGATATTCGTACAATCGTCAATCTTCCCACCTTTGTTTCCCGCCTCAAAACACATCTTTTCACACAGGCTTACTCTCTGTGATTGGGAGTATTTTTACAACTGTATTTTTTTATTTTTGGTAATTACTGTAATTTTTATAATTGTATAATGGTTGTTTTTCTTTTTGCTGCTACTGTATATGTGTAATTGTTTTTAACTTTTGTAAGGTGTCCTTGAGTGTTTTGAAAGGCGCCTTTAAATAAAATGCATTATTATTATTATTATTATTATTACAAATGTGGATTTTATCTAGATCCAGATAAAATTTTGGATCCAGTGGAACAAAATACATTTTTTGTAGCAGTGTGATATGATGCAATCCTTGTACAGTTACAAATAGAGCTACAAATGAGTGTCACAGACAAGTGGGTGATTGGCCTTGGCACACACACCCTTCTAGTAAACATTTAAAATTTTGACAGTCAACGACTCTCATATCTGGCAGATCTTGTAAGGTACCTCCTCATGTGCTCAAAATGCAGGCTTACTTTGTGGTCCAAAGGTGAAAAAGAAGCCCTCAGGTTGCAGCCAGCCTGCTGATATAAGACAATTTGACTCTGTCGAGTCCTTTAAATCTGTTCTCTTTAATGTAATTAGTTGTTGTGCACTAGTAGCTATTGTTATGCTTAAAATCTTTCATTAGTCCCAGTAAGATAGTATTTTAACATTAATGTACTCAAAATTTAGGCTGTTTTAATGAAGCATAAGACACTCCTAAGGAGGCACGGTGCCTTAGTGGTTAGCACTATTGCCTCACAGCTAGAAGGTCCCAGATTCTCTTCCGATCTGGTCCTTTCTGTGTGGAGTTTGCATGTTCTCCCCGTGTTTGCGTGGTTTCGCTCCGGGTGCTCCGGCTTCCTCCCACTTCCAAAGACATGGAGGTTCAGTGAATTAGTGACTCTAAATTGACTGTAGGTCGAACTGAGAGTGTGAATGTGTTTTGTCTGTCTATGTGTGGCCCTGTGATAGACTGGCGGCCTGTCCAGGGTGTACCCCGCCCCTTGCTCAATGACCACTGGGATAGGCTCCAGCACCCCCTGTGACCCGTAATTGGAGTAAGTGGGTACAGAAAATGAATGAATGAAAAAGACACTCCCAAACAGGATGTTAAAATGGTTTTAATACTTTCACACTAAAATTTTTTTGTTCTTTATACTATTTTATCAACTACCCTTTCCCGAACCGTATTCCCTTCTTTACCCATCTCACTTTCATCCTTGTCTCTGGTCCTTAACTTTCAGACTTGTCCAGTGTAAAGGTTTGTCCACATTATTGTGGTCTTGCAATCTGTGTGCCACCTTGGTCTACGCAGATTTTACCACCCTAGAACTGTCAGTGGCGCTATAGTTTCTTCTGGTTTGCACCTTTTGCTAGACATTGCTAGCATTAGATAAGTCATTACTTTGACCACATTAGCTGCACTTACTTCAGACTTCAAACTGCTTTTAAAACAAACCGGAGAGCTGTGTTTGAAAGCCATCCTTTCTCTATGCAGGTTTGTGTTTTTTCCTTTGGTTTCAACAGCAAACTAATTTGTTGCTGCACAACAAATTCTGAGACGTATGTAATTAGAAGTAGAAAAAGTAAAGTAGTAAGTCTTATATAGGCTCTGAGGCCTATTGGTGCAGGTGCTTATCCACGGATTCCATAGCATGAAGAGGATGAGAGTCTGCAACTTCCCCTGGTTGAGATGCTTGTCCATTGCAGGTTTCTGACCCCAGCCATGACCCATTTACAGCTGGGTGGACTGGGACAATGCAGATGATGTGTCTTGCCCAAGGACACAGACAGGTAGCGTGACCCAGAATCTAACCCAGGTCTACATGCTGATAGCCCAACCTGCAGGTAGCTCAGTGGAATAGGAGCGGGATATATTATTAGCATCTGAAAATTCTGATAGGCATGTTATTAGCATTACCCTCACAGCCATTTTGAGCACAGCTCCCACCCTGCTCTACAGTCACTGGCTATACGTAAAAAGGTCAGAACATTTACACAGTCAAAGTTCAACAAATTTGAACTTTCAGTGTGGTTCACAAACACAATATGGAAGGAGAAGCTTGCAAAATATGTTTTGCAATGATAATGTGAACCCATCTTAAGGTCACCGAAGATGCTGTCTCTGATCGCGGGCTTTATATTCACATCACGGACATATATCAGTCCTCTCCCTACTGAGGTTCATCTTCCTGGGTTACATCTGGAGTTGTTCTTCTCTGATAAATTGTTATATTTTCACATTTTATGTTGCATTTCTGTTATTGACATTATATTTCTCTATAACTACGGCAAAGCTTGTGTGTTGGAGTTCTCCTAATTCTGTGGGGTTTTCCAGGGACAGAGGGCGTCGTATGTTTTGGAAAAGGTAAAGCCCGCTGAGACATGCGGCGATTTTGGTTTATGAGCAAAACAAATAAAATTGAATTGAATTAACTTGCATGGAATACCTTGAGTTGATTCGCGTGGGAGGCAGCTGACCGACAGATTTAGTATAGAGCTTCAGCGTTTTTAGGGGAGCGAGAAAAGTGTTTCTGCAGCCGTGACGCAGTTGTTCAGAGATCTGCATTCTACTGGGACAAAAGCTTTCTCCAAACAAACACAACCTTAGAATTAGTGGCACATGAGAAACTATTTGATTGTGTTTGCTTCAAAAACAAAAAGGAGGCAACAGCTGCAAACCATTTTTGCAATTAAGTATTCAGTAGAAAAAAAATCTGTAATATATGCAAATGTAAGAGCGGGAGCAATCTTGTATCATTGTGATATGTTGAGAATAGCTGTGGTTTAAAAAAAAAAAATATATATATATATATATAAATGGGGCATTTAAAGACTTGTCAGTACTGCATAGCCAACAGAAGGGGGTAGTATAGAGCAGATGCAAAGCAGTAACGGGGCAAAAAAACCAAAAAAACAAAACAAAAACCCAGATCCCACCACTTCTAAGAACAACCTCCTCTGGCATTCACAAGTCTGGATAAGTTAAGCCACACAAGTGCTTTTCATTCACAGCCCAGCAAAGCCGGCTTTTATATCTTCATCTTGTATGTGCAAGAATATCAGGTTTTTGTCGTAATCCTTTTTACATGTTTTTTGAATATACATAAGCGGTGGAGAATGAAAAGATATATGCAGTTAATGTTCCATCTCCTTTGTACGAGTGATGTTTGAAATTAGCTGAAAATCTGCAACCAAACTTGCAGATTTCTGAAAAATGAGTTCCTTATGATAAATGCTGAAAGACAGTGTAAGTGACAGTGTAGACAAAGATGAATGTTTCACAGCTGCCACAGCCTGAGGCCATTTCTGGGATAGATGACTGAGGCAGACATGGAAACCCACGAGTCTCTGCTCTGACTGACAAAGCAAATTCAGAGCAGTATAACTATTTGTTCTTAACTCGTTGTTTTGATTTGTTTGACTTTGTCTTTACAGTTATGAAATGACATCAGCAGACTCCATTGTACATGTTGACTAACATGTCCCAACATATGTCTGTGAGTATGTGAGTGCGCTCGTGGTGTCTTTTTACTTGTCTAACTGGAAAGTGGTAGATCCTGGATGGGCCCCAAACAGCCACGCAGCCAACATCAACACCAGCACTCGGCTCTGGGAGCGCGCCTCTCTAAAGACTCCCTCCTCACCTCTCGCTCAGTTCCTGCACTTTGAAACATGCTGAACATTTCCTGCGACAGTCATGTATTCATAGGCATTGAGACTTTCTGTCCACAGTCTCTCGGGTTATGTGGCGATCATGACCTTGTTTGGCTGGTGAGCTCCAGGCAGGCACACACGCACACACAAGTCATGAAGAAACAAGAGTTTAACACTTTCTAATTCATATAATAAGCTTTGGTAATACTACATAAATGAATCATTTTCTCGAACTGTGGAATGTTACCTCTACCGCTTAAAGGAGTGGAAAACGTTATTAACCTCTTGGCATGATGGAGGTCTGAGGGAAAACAAAATCAATTTCTACTATGGTGTGTATCATGTAGAAAATATTAGTGTTTTGTTTGTTTGTTTTTTTAACCTCTGCCAAGAAGGACACATTAGTGTCGTTTGTCTGTCTGTTTGGTTGATTGTCAGAAGGATATCTCAAAAAGACATGAATGGATTCCAATGACATTTGTTGGCGAGGTAGACCTTGGGTCTTTCTTGGGTCAAAGAAGACCTGATTAGATTTTGATATGGATCCTGATCAAGCGGTAGATCTTAACTTTGAGCTTTGATCCTGATCCCACCTTTGATTTTTGATGTCTGATCATGATCCTTTGATCATGTATTCTGGAATCCTGATTAGTTCAATGATCAGGATCAAATGTCAGGGACCGCCCTTTGATCTTCTGATCCTATTACAGGATCAAAACAAGACATACAGACAAATGGTAATCAAAATATAACCTCCATGGATGTGTTGAAAGTTCAATGATCAATGATGTGGATCAAAGATGAGTGATTAGCATCAAAGATCAAGCTCAAAGTTCAACAATCAGGATGTAAGGTTAGGTTCCAATATGAGTAATCAAAGATGAGTGATTAGGAACAAAGATCAGGATCAGGTTCACAGGTCAGCAATCAGAAACAAAGGTGAGCAATCAGGATCATAAGATCAGCAAACAGGGTTTAAGAAAGTTAGAAAAGAGCTCAAAGGAATAACCATCTCACAATGAAAAAGAAAGGTATCAAAGGAAAATGTCAATAGATATGTAAAAAGAAGGATGTTTGATCTTGGCAGAGGTATGCACCCTCTGAGAACCCTTCTAGTCACTTATGCCATTATCTTCATTATCTCCACAAAGTCTGGAAAAACTGTGATAAATAAATACGTGGAATAGACATAGCAGCCACGAAAAATTGCAAAATCAGTAAAACATATATGTTGATTCTATCAAGGTCCAGCACCTAAAACATTTTTAAAAAATTATTTCTGACTACTTTTGTATGAAGACAAAATTGATATATACTGGCTCACAACACTTTTTGTAATCCCCACATCTCCAAAATAAAAATAAAAATTTAATTTAAAAAATTTAGATATATGTGTTTTAATATTATTTTTGTTGTTCTCAGTAACATTTCATTGATAAAGTACAGTCAGAGACAGACACAAGGTTAAATAAAGAAACACCAGTGTTGTCTCTGTGGTTCTTGCTCTCAGTTAACCGACCTTTTCAGGTCGGGTTCTCCTGTCCTTAACTGGTTCTCTCTCTAACTGGTTTAGCCATCCAGGGTGAGTTCTATAACTATCTTTCTGAGTTACCCTGGTCCTCTCTCTCTCTCTCTCTCTCTCTCTGCCTTTCTGAGCTGTGTCCGCATTTCTCCGGCAGGGTCTGGTTGCCCTCTGCCCGCTGGATTTTAGATTATGGGCTATATGGATTGCGCTGTTTTCTATAACATGTGAGGTCTCGCAAAGGCTTGACTGCCACAACTCTAAATAACACCTGGTTAATTTAATACTGGTTTATGTGGGCTCGGGTTTGACTCACCGCAGCTGCACACAAAATGGGAATCTTCTCCCACATACCACCAGCCCCACTACTCTCCACAATGTGTACCTCATATTCCTCTGTTCTCAAGGCTATATTACCAGCCTTTGCTGGTTGGACTGAAGTATAAATGAATGCCAATGGGCTACCACAGCTCCGGTACCATAGCAGACAATGGATTAGGTCCATCTAGCCTGTGGCCTAGTTTACAGGGATTCACAGTCATTCTAAAGTAATGTACAAAACATCTTTGTTTTGCCAACGATGCTGAGCAACAACAGAACAACAAACAATTCTGTGACATTTCTGGAGCAGTTAGAGCAGCCTACAAACCATATCACACTCTAAAAGGGATGTTTGCTGGCATTCTCCTTAAACAGAAGTGTTAATATTGCTTACACGGAGCTTCCTGTTTGTGGTTGGCACCACCAAACCTCTTGGATGTTGGACCAAATATGCTAAATAATTGCAGTTCCCTAGTGGCTGATACCTAATAGCATGAGAAAAGGAGTACGGCGGAGGAGATGAGAGGGCAGTGACCTTGAGAACTTCTAGGTTGAACTTTCCCCTCTATCCCCCCAAACCCACCAGTCCTCCGCTCCCTAATC
>OMMV01045277.1:2534-12603 GCA_900302635.1 Chatrabus melanurus | reverse complement strand
GTCCAGGGTGTAGCCCGCCCCTCGCCCAATGACCGCTTGGATAGGCTCCAGCCCCCCCCCCCCGTGACCCTTAATTGGAATAAACGGGTATATAGAATGAATTTATCTGCAACATTTAAAAAGCCTAATATCTTTCTGAATATCTAACTTAATTCCTGATTGACCACTTGTTTTTTTTCTTTCATTTTTCATTATTCTCAGTACTCTTCGGTCATTTTTTCTTTTTGTTCAAGTTGTTTGATATTGATGCCACTGGCAGGTGATTGTTGTGAATTTTATGACTTGGAATATGATGTTTCTTTTGAATTGTAATATAACAATAATTAATTTAAAAAAGAACAACTCAGAACTGTGTAGGTTATCTTCCTGTTTTCTGTGTGGAATCTTCCTGAAGTTTGGTCAGATCGACTGGACTTTTTGTTTAGCTGGGAAACGTTTCTCCACTCATCCAAGTGGCTTCATCATCTGGGGTTCCCCAACCAGTACTGCCTCAGACTGATGAAGCCACTTGGATGAGTGGAGAAACGGTTCCCCACCTAAACAAGAAATCCAGTCAACCTGACTAAACTTCAGCAACTCAGAACCGTGTTTTGAGGTAAAATTAAAATTTTAAAAAAGACCATTTATCTAAAAGACAATCTGAAAGACAGTATTAACAATGACATACTTGTAGGTGTATAAGATGGGCACACTCATTACATTCATGGCATCGCAACACTGTTAAAGGAAAAAAATATCAATCGAACTAGAAGGCACTCAGAGAGTGCATACCTCTGCCAAGGCCACATGTTCCTGCATGCTTAAAATTTCTTCTGGTTCCTGGATCCAAAATATGTTCTGGATCAAATTCAAAATAACCCCTAATTTTTTAGGACATTATCCATCCGCTCACCAAATGTCATCAACATCCACTCAGAGCTTTTTGAGTTAAGTGTTGCTATGTGCCGATCTCAGTTCCAGAATATATTCCGAATCACCTCTAAAACTGAAGCACCTATTTCCCAGAACACTATCTATCTGCTCACCAAATTTCAATGAAATCTGTTCATTACTTTTTGAGTTATCCTGCTAACAGACAAACAAACAAACAAACACCTATGAAAACATGACCTCCTTGGCGGAGGTAATAAATTAAAAATAAAAATAAAAACCCCGCTGCTGCATTTCTTTGGCCACATTTTCTTTTTTTGTTGAACTTTTTTTTTCTGCAATTCTTAATCTGATTTGGTTTATTGTTAAAAAAAATTCTGCAGTACCTGAAATTGCACAACACAGCCAATCAATAAAAATCTAATCAATTCTTATTTTTTATTTCTTCAAATCATATCAAATCATCCATATACCATTTTACAGTGGTATGTTCATTCAGAAATACAGTGTTTTTCTGTCATGTGTGCATGGAAATAATATATCAACTGTCTAAACAGTAAAAGAACTTTATTACTTTGGAAATAACCGCCAGGAAGTAATGTTTGTAATAATGGGGCGTTTCCTCCCAGACACAAAAAAGTGCTGCACCTGAGCCAAGTTTGTTTAGTAAGCCTGCATCAATGCAGACCCAGTACTGGAGGCTTTATAGCCCTCTCGCCTTCCAGGCTGACTGGTTTGGAACAACATTCAATGTGGCGGACCCTCCATGTGAACGTACAAATGGGTGAGAGGGTGTCGGGGCCGGATTAGAACTGGGCCTCTATCTTTCTCCTACTGAGAATGTGGTGTGTCACACAGAGCGAACACTGGCTGAGTGGGTGCATCTCACAGACTGAGCAGAAGTCCAGATATGTCACAGCTGTCTAAAACAAGCACTTTCAGGCCTAAATTTTGCTTATAGCAGAAGAGTTTTGGCACAAACTGTCACAAAATTGAAAGACTTTGCAGATATTTAGCATAAAGCCCAAATTATATATAACTGTAAAAGGTAAACAAAGGTAATTTTGCACACTATGCATCCTTTGAATGAGTAATGACTCATCTCATTCAGGTTAAAATTATTAATGTTTGTGCAATCATACGCCCCATTATTCCAGATGCAGGGTGCTGTGTTTTTCTTTGATTGGAGAGCCTAATTGCAGACATGTTTGTTCCCTTCTGTTTGTGCCATGCACAAACTTGCCAAGGAGGCACTTCTGAGATAAAATCCCACGAGCATACATTGATGGGATCATTGAAAGCTGGTGTGTGCGTGCGTGCAGCTCAAATATCATGCCACAAGACATTTCCCAGACCACTGACTCCAAACATGCGAATTAGGCAGAGAACATTCTTAAATGGATTTCATACCACTGGCACTTTCATTTTATGCCTGCACAGGGCGTGACTACTAAGTGTGCCAGTGCATCAGCTCGCCACTTTGCCAAGGGAAGCAGGGTAAGGAGCTGTAAACCTTCTGGAGAGTGAACCAGTCAAGTATACGAACAAGCAACCTATAGAATAAAAAGCACCTGTTTATGCTTTGGTCTCCAACTTTGAAAAGTCTTCCTTGTGAACCTCTGCCTGAAATGTGGGATTAAGGGATGCGTTCATGGAAAAAGAAAAAAAAAAATCCAGATGGCAAGCGTTGATTATCAGTCACAGCAACATCACAGAAAAAAGTGCTAATTTTAGAGTTCAGTCAGAGCTCAACATTAAAGATTAATGATAGAAACTGGCTGTATGCCCACATAAAAGTAAAGCCAGAGGCCTTTAACACTCTACGCTGAGTTCTGTACCCTCCATCGCTATGACTGACAGTCTGTCAGAGGTTTACATCCCCACACTGAGATCTAAGCACAGGCCTCCGTCTACCTCAAATACAGTCCACAAACTTCCTGTCCGGCTGTCTGTTTTATAATCTTCTCATGATATTTAACTGTAACATCACAGCACCATAAAGCAGAGTTCAATTCCAACATTAGTCACAATATTTCCTCCGGTCTCAGAGATCCTCCTTCTCTTTCCCCCCCTCATCTCCTGCTCTAAAGCCCTGTGTGTGAGTTCAATCACTAAAAAAGCAAAAGCAAAAAAAAAAATACCTTTCATCCAATGCAGTAACAGCGGTGAAACAGGTTTCTAAGAACCGGGCTTGCCCCGAACTCAAAACAGGCAGCTGGATTTAGCTGCGCCATTTTTATTTATTTGTTTCTTATATGTTGTTTTAATTGTTCCTTTTTTGATATGTATTGTAAAGCATGTGATTCTTTTGGCTGCTCCCCTTTTTTGCTCAGGAGCACCACAGCAGATTCTGCATGGAGCCTATTGATTTGGCACAAATTTTACAGCAGATGCTCTTCCTGACAACTCCAGATGTACCAGAATATTGGGGCGTGGGTGGGTCTGAACCAGGGAGCTTCTGGTTGGGCAGCAGACCTACCACTGCTGGACCTTACCCTGTTGTGTTGTTGTAAAGAACTTAGCAATAATTGCTTGAAAAGTGCTATGCAAATTAATTTTATTATTATCATTATTATTATTATTCATTCATTCATTTTCTAAACCCGCTCATTCCAATTAAGGGGGGCTGGAGCCTATCTCAGCAACAATTGGGCGAGAGGTGGGGTATAATAATAAAAATAATAATAATTAATTTTCTATACCCACTTACTCCAATTAAGAGTCATGGGGGTGCTGGAGCCAAAATCAGTATTTTTAATCTAACTTTTACATTTAAATATGGCTTGACCTGCATGCTAAACATCCTCAAATTAACAAAATGCTCCATCTGGGCATATAGAAACTCTCCTGTAATAATCAAAATGTATTCCTGAAGCCGCTCCTTTAAAGAGGAACTCTGACATTTTCCAACCTGGGTTCTATTTTTATATGTTTTTGGGTTCATCATCATCATTTTAATTTGTGCCGTATTGATGTAGGAAAAAATTAGTTGCTCCTTCCTAGAAGGCCAAGCCCCCTCATCGACAATCGACTTGTCATGACTCAGTGGAGAGCAGCGCCGCCGTACGACCAAGAGACTAAGGTAAGCAGCTAACTATTTAATCAGCCATTTAAAAAAGTTGCTTTGCATTTAGTGAGGTAAACATGCACATTTACCTCTGTAAGGACCTCTTCATGCTACCAGTCACAGCTAATGTTATTTCGCCTATTCGGTGGCGACGAGAAGCGGTTTACTTTTAGCTTGCTCCATACAATTACATTATGTTTAGCCCGTGATGTTGTTTCAATCAATACTGCACTGATTAAAATCATTCTTGTCCCAGGTCAAAAAAATGAACCCAAAAACATCTACAGCCATCACATTACTCCCGCTCCTCCTCCTTTCAGTGAGGGGGCGTGGCCAGCAGCAGCTCTTTTCCATTTAAGTAAGATGCAGAAACAGGTCATTTCGAAAGAAGCTGAAAATATGTTTGTTGAAATCAGCTTTCCTCCCGTGCATGCATGCTGGTGCTCGAATACTCACAGCCTTCAGCAGCACCAAGAACACAGCTGACGTTTTATTATTATAATAATACCTGAGTTCAGTCGAGCCTGACAAACCTGCTCTCAAACACTGATTGATTCACCACAGCAGAAACTATTACAGCTCCTTGAATGTGTGAGAGGTAATTGCAATATGAAACTAATTTACATATTTGTAATGAAAGAAAGGAAAGAGGAAAGACCATGTGGAGAGTTTCTCTGAATAAATGATATGTTATTAAAGGACTATAAAAATTAAGACAAACCAGAGTCTTGTCCCAGGATAGGGGGGAGCGGGGATGCTTGTCACATGGATTTTTTTTTCTCCATTATTTTGGTAAATCTCCCTGAGATTAAAAATCTGTTTAAAATGTTTGGTGTTTGTTTAAAATCTCAGAGTCAAATATTCCACAGTTAGTTTTGACCCCATAAAATGTTATTTTTACCCTTTCTGTATTAAACCTTACAGGGTGCTGGTCATATCAGCGTTGATTCAACTCTCTGCAACAGTGGTTCTCAAAGTGTGGACCATGGCCCCCTAGTGGGCCACGAAGATAATGCAGGTGGGCCATGAGAGGTCATTAAATATAAATTTAAAAAACCTCTTTGATTTTCAATTTTGTAATGAAGCTTAAAATTAACTAAAAATATTTGATTATTTTTCAAATGTAATCATAAGTAATAAAACAAATCCATGGGACTTAAATTATGTGTTATTCTTCATTTATCTGACCTAGTTTAACATATTGTATATATGGAAATGCTTCATCTTCGTCTCACATGTCGATCAAAATTGTGCATAAAGGTTGTCTCGTTTGGGAATGGCTGCTCCACAAGTTTAACTCTCTGAAGGTGTAATTTTAATCCTATCCAAGAGCTGAGTGAGAAATGAGAAAAGGGAAATCTTGTGACATGTACTGGGAGTAAAATAGTCCTGTTGTCGCCTAAACTGAAGGTTGTGGGTTCAAACCCATCCTGAGGCCTTTATGTGTGGTGCTACTTTAAATAATGGCCGACCTGTAGACAGTAAATCCTACTGAGGCCCGTTGGATCAGTGCTTATTGAAGCTTTTGAGAGTCTACAGCGGGAGCAGTTGCACTTTTAATACCGAACAGTGTAAAAGTACTCTCTGCGGTGTTGAAAATACACTTTCGTATGTCATGAAGTAACACTGTGTGTGGCAGAAAGTTAACACTATTAAAGAGTTGATATTGTACCACTATCAAAAGTGTAAGTTTAACTCAAAACCAATTAGAATTATATAAACTCTGGAACAGTGTTAATTTTAACACTTTGTGAATTGAATTATAACAGAATTTTTTCTATTCAGTGTGATTTTAAATATAAGATCATTTTGTCCTTTGTAACTGTGATTCTACAAATTGCCATGTCTCTTTATTCCACGAAATACCGATTTGGCACCACTCGTTTATTTTATGTGAAATATGTCAGTAATATCTAATGGAAAACTGGACCGAAAAAATTAGATTTTATTGTCAAAAAGCAAATTGAGCTTTTTAATGTTTTTCATCTATATATTTTATTGTTGATTTCATTTACACAGTGATGACCACTGAATAATGGAGAATTTTGATGCCAAAGATCGACTAATTCCAAACACTTTGGAATCATCCAGGATGTACACGGCTGTACATCAAAGCGTCTGCAAAAAGACCTCTGGGAAATTGATTGGTGTAAGAAGACAAACGTCCATGGCCAATCAGTGCATGAGGCTGGAGGCACCTGTTGACCTGACAAATTAGGAACATTACAAACTTTGTGGGATGCTCCACCTGACCTTTTCATCATTGACACGGTGGCCGAGAGAGGCCACAATATTTCTGAACTAAGGCTATGTTTGCACGGAAACGATCTGAACAGAAAACGCAAAAGTGGCGTTACGTTCTCACTTTTTATTCCGCGTTTAGACGAGCGTTTTTGGGGGGAAATCTGCATGCATACGGTGACGCAAAAGTGTGTGGAATTCCAAAGCCGTCTGGTTCGCCTCCGACGAATTGGTGCATCAACAATTTGCTGGAGGTAATTAATGCGCCTTCTCTGTTCAGTAATACTATCTGTAAAGATTCGGTACAACTGCTGAAAAGACTCTTGGATGTTTATTAGAGCTGCTGGGGCAACTTGAAGGTCCGACGGATGGAAATAATCCGACATGTTTGTTGTTATTTTCCTGTACTGGCGCATGCCTGTGACGTAAACGCGTACGTGACGTGAGCAGATTGGAGCAGACTTTTGCGTTTTTACCCTTTAGGCGGGAATGCGACGGTGGAGCATTTTTAAGATTTCCACTCTGGAGGGTGGTTTCACTTTTTTGCGTTTTTAAGCCCCAAAAACGCCGTCGCCGTCTAAACGAAAGGCACATCCGATAAAATATTTTGTCACCCGCGAGCATTGTCGCCTAAAATAACACTAGCAAATGTAGAAAGTGCTTACAATTACAATATAAAACAAACAAATCACCTGCATCACTTCAACAACTAGTTGCAGTGGTGAGCACCGATCAGTCGCTAATCAGCTAACAGCTAATTAACGACTAACTTTTTTCATTAGCGCATTTGAAAACCATTAGCAGACCAATTAGCTTCCACTACATTTAGTTATGCTAAGTTTAAGTCAACTTATATATATATATATACACACATACCCCAAAATCATACCTTTGTTCCTGTTGGAGCATACATTACTTATCCAATAAGTGAAGTCGACACATCGCATTAAAGCAACAAGCATCACCTCCAGGAGATGGATAAAGGTCATACCAGAATAAAGGCATTAAATTATTAAAATTATGTTCCATGTGTATTTCTTAATATTTCTTATTCATTTAACACTTTTCTGTACTGTCAATAAACTGTATGTTGAATGTTTGTTTTAATTTCTTCATTTAATTATTTATGTACATTTTGATCATCATCTGATCTTAGCATGCTAAAAACCTTTTTGGGAACCTCCATGTTTACGCTACAACATATTAAAATTTCAGCTTTTTAGGTCTATTTTTCAGGGTTTTAGAGCAAAAAAAAAAAACCCCCAAGCCAAAGTTAAATTCATATAATAAAAGGTCACACTTAGCTGTCGCTTCAGCTAAATGTCTTTATGGTTTATTGAATTCGCGTTATCACAGTTAGCGGATTAGCGGCTATCGAAGTTAACTCTTAGGTTAGGTGTTGTTACATCAAAACACATCTTGCAAATTGAGAACATACTTGCAAAAACAGAGAGCATAAACAAAAATAACCTGCAGCACATGCAACAACTGTCAAAGGATCTCGACATCAAAGAAGGAATGGCAGAGATCACAATGGAGCTGCTCAAAGACAAAGACATGTCCGGCCTGTAGGGCTCTGCCCAGAAAGGGTGCATGGAGGTAGTTTTGGCAGAAGTTATATAACTGCCAGATACCAACACCCAGGTCCAGAAGCTCCACGCCTAGAAAGGGCCAGAGTCATGGTGAGAGACAACATTTCCAGGTCAGTTTACAGGTGGACTCACCGAAGGACGAGTACCTCACTGGGTCATATGGCCCAAGAAACTACTTCCATGAAGGGAGAAGAGGATTTGAGGGCGCAAAGGCCAAAAGATGGAACAATCAAAACACTAGTCTGAGTCAATTTGACATGGGACCGCCACCAGAGGGAGCCAGAAAAATCGAATTAACCCACAGAGCAACAGGAGACTGTAAACATGTCTGCTGCAAATTCACACAATGCAACTCAAACACAGATGTGTTGCAAGTTGCTACAACAAAATGGAAGTACAAGCAACACAAAAAGAGGTTTCTGCACGGAGGACCACGCAATGCATCATGGCGTATCTATTATCTTATTATTATTAGTACCTGGTCAGCAGAGCTGATTGAGATTATTTATTTACTTTATTGGCAATTTTACTCTTAAACTAGCTACATTTTTGTATTTTATTGGCAATGCATTGAATGGTTCATCAGTAAATGTCCTCCATGCAGAAACCTCTTTTTGTGTTGTTAGTATTGCCATTGTGTTGTGGAACTTTGCAACGCGTCTGTGTTTTTGCAGGCATTATTGTGTGAATTTCCAGCAGACACATTATAAAATTAAATCTTTGCATGTGCTGTAAGTTCTATTTGTGTCCTATGTCTTTGCAAACATTTTCTCAATTTGCAAGATGGTTTTTTTTTGCAATTACCTGTTGTAGAATTCATTCATTTTCTAAACCCGCTTGATCCAGTGAAGGGTCACAGGGTGCTGGAGCCTATCCCAGCGATCATTGGGCTAGAAGCAGGGTACACCCTGGATGGGCCACGAGTCTATCGCATATACAGACAGACGAACTCATCTACGGTCAATTTAGAGTCACCAATTCACCTAACCTGCATGTCTTTGGGTGTGAGAGGAAGCCAGAGCATCCACAGGGAACACGGGGACAACACGCAAACTCCACACAGAAAGGACCAGGTCGGAAGCAAACCTGGGACCTTCTTCCTGTGAGGCAACAGTGCTAACCACTGTGCTGTTGGAGAACTGATGTAGGGTTGTCTTCTAATTGTGGTTTCTGCACAAGTCTCCGCTCTGCAACGTCAGACTGTCTGGAAGTGACAAAACGATTAAAGCAAACAACCACGTTGCATGCTAACAAGTGCACAACCTGTAAAACTCGCAAAGTTTGATGATCTACTCTACACCAGGATGAACGGGGACCAGAACAAACCTCTGATTGAGCAAGGCCAGCAGCTCTCCTGCGTGGTAAAGGTCGTTGCGCGTCACCCGGCTGAAGCGGAACGCGTTCAGGTTGCAGAAAGTGACAGCGGGGAACGTCATGGTCGGGGTCGCGATCTCGTCCAGTTTGGTGACGTGAGGGTACTCGAGGTAGAAGTGGATCCGGTCCACGCACACGAACAACAAGAAGGTGAGAGATCCGAGGAAAAAGACGAGCCACATGCAGCGTTTGATGCAGAAGCGCTCGTACGTGAAGATGTGCGAGATTCCGTGCAGCGTCGAACTGTGCGCAAAAACTTCTATGGGAGGAGGCTGGTTTGTGTCCATTTCTTCTGCTTCCACTTTCAGATCCATTTCGAGCAGCAGTGCCACAGCACAGATTAGTATTATTTTTATGATTACGATGATTATTCCACTTGTTGTTGCAGAGGAAACCTGTTCATTCACCTGTGGCGGATCCGGTTCGGATCCGTCCAACCAGCCGCAAAGGAGCAGCTCCCTCATCCGCCATCCCTCATGAAGACTGACTGACTAAAACAAGGTTTCAGATCCTCGTAAAACCAAAGTGACACTAACACGGTTTGCGTGGCTGGAGTTTTACATTTATTTATTTTTTTTTTTTACGCACAGATGTGAAAGCGACGGTCCGTCCCCGCTGCGTTCCAGCCAGATCGTCTCGCACTTTTCTCAATGGGTTGCAAACTGTGAATCAAACGAGATTTTAAAAGAGTTTCATCACGCTGCTGGTCGGTTATTACATTAGTCCAGTGAAGCGCGCGTCCTTCCTGCCAACACCGTGAAACCCGCAGACCGAGAAGAGAGCGAAATCCTTTTGACACTTCAGCTCTTTTTATTAAGAGTTTCTCTGTGGCTCCACGTCGCTTTCAATCCGCAGATCTGCAGCTCAGGAGATTTTCCGCTCTGGATCCTGAAAACGTGTTTGGGATCAGACGAATGAGTCGTGA
>OMMV01045257.1:3831-17451 GCA_900302635.1 Chatrabus melanurus | reverse complement strand
GACTGTCACGACTGAAAGCTGTTCATCATGTTGTAAAAACTACTAATATTGGTGTATACTGGTTTATTGGCTTCTAATTTTAACTACTATGTTTGATACCTGTTGATGTTGGCAATATCAGTCTATTAATGTTTGTTTGAATGCATCTTGTCTTTGACCTCGCATCAACAGTGACTTCAGTAATAGTCTCTGATGCATAGAAACCCACAAAACGGGGTATACGACCATCTAGTTTTATAGAGTTGAAGGTTGGTCATGATTCAAGACAGCAGTGACCTCCATCTTGAATTCTGAAAAATGCTCAATGTTGCCCATGTAGCAACCAACCTAATTTTGCTCTTCTAAGTATACAACACCATTCTACAATAAAGGTTTACTGTAGTGAGCATTGCAGGGTCCTGTACAGGACACACAGGGCTGGCAACTCGACTAAATCTGTTCACACATCTTACAGCTAAAGACTTTGAAATTGTGTGATCATGTTCATGTCAGTGCCTCAGCTCTGTGCGATTCACTCACTGTGCGTCTGCTTTGGCACACGCACAGCATGGCCTGTGAAGAGTGCAGCTCCGCATGTAGATAAATCATAAAGCGGCGCATTAAATGCAAAGTTATAGGGATGGGACACGTTTGATTTGTGCCTCTGTGAGAGGGGTTCAGACCACCTGCTCTGCACACAGAGCACACACCACTGCCCACCACTGTACAGAGTGCGTACAGCTAAGAACCAAGCCGGGAAGAACGAAAAAGAAAAAAGTGCAGAAGCCTGGTATTTTCTTTTTTTTTCTTTCTTACTTTCTTTCTTTCCTTTTTGAGAGGTGACAGCTATGCGTCTGGCCTGTTTATTGAGTAGCCACTCCCATCTCTGTCATTTATATCGAGCTTTCTTATCCTGTGTTATTCGGTCATAATAGATACTACATTACTCCGCCTCCCCCATATAAAACTAATCTCATTTGATTAGGGCTAAACTCAGTAGTGCTCTTTCTCAGAGCAAAAGTCACGTCATGATGACGTAAACGTGCCTGGACCCAGAATGCGTAGTGCAATGTGATCGCAGGCCAGCGGGGGAGTGGGGAGGGGGACCAACTGTGCTCGGCCACCAGTGTTAATTTTGACAGCATTATTTTGGTTTCGTTTTAGTCTTGACTAAAATGCCATTTAGTTTTAGTCATAATTTAGTCATCTGAATTGTTTTAGTATTAGTCTAGTTTTAGTTGACTAAATATAAGATTTTAGTCAACTAAATAGATTTAGTTGACTAAAAGTTAACTAAACTTATATTTAGTCGCCTAAACCTAAACCAAAATATACTGTCAATATTAACACTGTCAGGCATGGTGCAAGGCAACTAGGCCAAGTGTGAGTATGCCCTAAATTGTTGAAACACAAGAGTGAGCAACATTACAGCTTTTGAATATTGACCTATCCGAGTTTCAGTCTGAAGTAATTTACACTTGCGCACACATCACAGCAACCACCAGCTGATGTCTCGTTATGCTTATGGCCGCAAAAATCAGAATATGACACCGGGCTTCTCTGTGAGCTTCAGCACACTTGTGGACAAGACAAAGAACTGAGTCAAATATGGCATATAGGTGGCAACAATCACACAGATCAACAACAGTAAGTCATGATGGGAGCCAAGATATGGAGCAAACTTCAGAACTAGTTAGTGTGCCATATTTTTCTTCGTGTGCATTGCTAGAAGATGGTTCATTTCTCGAAGCCTAAAGTAAACACGTATCAATACAGATATGCACTCTGAATTATGTTCTGCTAATAATTTAAGCATTGTGGCACTATGATTGCAATAAATATGGTACAAATACAGAAAAGAAACATAAGCACTTACCTGACATGTGGAGAAGGTTGTTATAGACTTTTGGCCACTGAAGACCTGCCCATTCATACAGCCCTTGTCCTTGTATCTAGGTTGTTTGGGTAAGTAGCCCAACTTGCAGCAGGTTTTCCAACATATCTGGAGAAATCATCATCTAGAAGGCTTTCCTGATACACAAATGACATTTTTCCTGTTTACATTCAGAGCAGACAATTCAATGCTGACAAATGGCTCATAGAAAAACAGAATATGATTTTCATACAGCTATTGCATTGGTTGCATTCTGGGTGAAGACAGGCAGCAAGATGGCTGACTGGTTGCAATGGGTGGTGCCTCATGTTGACGTCAGCTTGGATAGCTCAAATTCACAGGATCCCCAATAAGTTGCCCGACATCATAGCTGGCCTATACACAGGCGCTGTGAGTGCTGTGTGGAGTGGAGGTAGAGTCTGTGACTTCTTTCCAGTGATTTCTGGCATTCATCAAGGATGTGTTCTGGCTCCTACTCTTGCATGGAATCGATGTAGGATAAGGTTGTGGAGTCCACTGTCTTGGGTGCCTTTCTTGTTGAGGAAGGGTTCACTGACCAAGATTTTGTGGATGATGCTGTTATCTTTGTGGAATTAATGGATATCCTGATTGCAGTACTTGAGTGAGGATTCGGAGATTCATATTTGTGATTGATCCAGGCTTTCAGTGTCTTGCTGGACTCAGCTGTCTGCAGTGCATGAGTATGTGGTGAAAGTGTTGAACTTGTTGAGAGATTCACTTATTTCAACAGTGACATTGACGTCTCTGGAAGCTCAGCCTATGGGCTCAAGACCTCATAGACTTGGGAAAAGCTTATGGAGTTATAAGGTTGTTGGACACAGGTGTTTAGCGATGTTAATATCTTTGCAGGATAACAAAGGTACACATTTTTCAGGTTCTAGTGCTTCTATTTGCACTGTATGGTTGTGAGACATGGACGCTAACTAGTCACTAAGTCAAGTACTGGATGTCTTGGATTCTGGCTATTTGGAGAATTCTTCGCTACTACTGGAATGGCTTTGTGTCAAATGAGTATTTAATTAGGGAGACTCAGTTGAGGTGGACTACTTGCACTGTGTGGAAACATTGGGTGTGAAACTCCAGCCTTGTGGCGCGCTTCCCAGAGGATGATACAGCACGCAGATGCCTCACTGCTGAGGTCCCCGGCAACTGGAAAAGGCCAAGGAGACACCCACGTATCATCTGGATGTGACAGATCTATGCCTATTTTCGGAAGGTTGGGGTGGACCAGTGATTTGCCTGGGTGGTTGCCCAAGGCGGTGTGGTGGATGCAGCGAGGTGCGGCGGTCAGCCCAAACCTGACCTGACCTTGGATAGGTCAATAAAATAATATGAACAATAAGTACAAAATAATGATTCCATGAATATTTTTGAGTCCTGTGCCACCTGATTAAAGACTGGTAAGTGGCAAAAGCCAGAGATTTGAGTGAAAGGGGAGTGAATGTGGACTATAATTGAAATGTGGAAGGATAGAATGGGCAGCTTTTTTTGTGCTTTTCCACACCTGTAATACTGATTGCTGCTGAAAATCTCAACAGATTTGGCCTAAAAGTGCCCATTCTATCTGTTTAGCTGTTCACCACTTCAGTAGCTCTTAACATACATATCCACCACAGGAAAAAGAAATGGAAAAACAGAGACTTCTGTACCAACAGTCCCGACTTCATAATCGTGGTGCTGCTGAGATGGTCCTACAAATGATCAGTGCTTGCAAAGGTAGTCTTACTCCCTCTGTTGTTTTAGCTCAAAACCCTCTCTGCACTGCAACATGTATGGCCTCATAAATCCTCATTATCTTCATATAATTGCTGGGTTTTTTTGTATAGGTGAGACTGGCCCAATGGTGTCTACAACGTTACAGTTGGGTATCTCTATCTTAAATGGTGGAAATAGTGAGGTTCAACGGGTATGTATTATAAACACGGGGTCTTTAGATCATGCCTTTTTAAGTTTATATGTGTATTGCTCAAGGGCGACCTTCTTTTGGCAGAAAATGCTGGAGTATCTGAAGGATAAGAAGGATGTGGGATTCTTTCTGAGTGTGCAGGCACTGATGCAGACATGCTGGTCAGTTTTAATTACTATATTATGTTACATGCATTCATTTGTGAACATTTAAAAATGGGTTCATGTTCTGTGCAGTGTCCTGGATCTAAATGCCTTTGAGAGGCAGAACAAGGCAGAGGGGCTCGGCATGGTGTCTGAGGAGGGCACCAGTAAGTTTCCACACTGTTTTTTCACCATCGCTTTCTGAAACCTAATAGGGATACTGATACAACAGGCAAAACATGACTTGGAAGCCATTATTTTACATTATTATTTGATAGACTATTTCCAGTGTCTTGCAGGTGCAGATTACACTGTTGAATACAGCTTGGGTTCCTTCATATATTACAATAATTTAATATTAGGTCAGTGTACAATTGGGCAGCGTGGTGGCCAAGTGGTTAAGTGTGATTGCCTTCAAAGCAGAAGGTTACCGGTTCAAGGCCACCCCTGCCCATTTTCCACATAATGTGGAGTTGTGTCAGGAAGGGCATCCGGCATAAAATTTGTGGCAGATCCATGTTGGATATGCTGTGGCAACCCCGAGTTGAAATTGAGAGAAGCCGAAAGAACTTACTAGGTCAGTGTGCAATGAGACAGCTCAGGTGGTGCACATTGTCAAATAGCCTAATTTTGATCAAAGTAAATGCTTATATATATATGTATATTTTAATATATGTTTATATCCTTTTGCATCAATCGTTTAGGGCAGTGGTTCCGGAAACCACGGCCCCCTGGTGGGTCCTCAAGGTACTGCAGGTGGCCCATGAGAGGTTATTATAAAAGAATACATAAAAATATTTGATTTTAAATTTTGTAATGAAGTTTAAAATTACCTAAAATATTTATTTTTAATTATATTATATTTTCCTTATATTATTTTATTTTATTTTTAAAAATGTCATCAGAAGTAATAAAACAATTGATTTTAATTATGTTTTATTCTTAATTTATCTTAATTTGCAACCTGGTAGAATCGGAGTCTCTACCAGTAGATCGGAGTAGCGATTGCGATCGGAGTCTCCAGCAGTACCGTAATTGGATTGGAGTTCCTACCAGTAGAGATTGTGATTGCAATCTCTCCTGGCAGAGACTCCAATTCTCCGATTCTACCAGATCACGATCTCTACCCTGACATATATATAAATAGATATAGATATAGATATGGTAATGGAATAAGAAATGTCTCTGGACGGTACCAGAGTTTACGCAATGGTGAGTCAGAATTGTCTTGATTATAAAAATCAATTTCAAGAAATGGCTGTTCAAGTGATGTTTTTCTTTGTTAAATAAGGTTGTTACTACATCACAATTAACATGCAAACCAAATGAATTAGTTAAAATAATTCAAATGAAGGCATTCTGACCTATTAATTCATCTTCCTTTAATGTTCTCCATCTGACATTTACTGTTACACATTTTTTAATTGAATTGAATGATTATCTTCCTAACAATTTAATTAACATGTGGGTAACTGTTAAAAGTAGATTTAAGAATTAATGTTAGATATAATATTAGTTTAAGTGTTTTTATTTCTCTGTATATTTAGTAGTCTCAGTTGATTTAGCTCCATCTACAAATTTACTGGCTATGTTCTTATCATCTAATTGTGGAATTTCACTTGAAATTCTACTTGAATGAATTTGCCATGGAGCGTTGTTAATCTCCCCTCCTCATCTTTTAGTCCTTTCCTGTTGTCAACACACTGATCCTCTCTCCCTTCCCCATGATCACTGCCACCTCTCCCTTGTCCCTCCCTTCATCATCCTCAGAGTTGAACCTAGATCGGGGTAAATCATCTTTCATTCCATCTGCCGTTCTGTTCTCTTATTTGTCTGTCTTTTCCCTGTCCTTCTTGCACTATTACTTTCTTTAACACTAAAGTTCTTTGAAGAGAGGGTTGGGGCCACTGTGCATGTCCGGTGCACACAGTTTGCACGCCTCGTCAGCTTTAACCTCAAAAAGCCTCAAAAGGCAGCGAGTGGAATTTGGTCTTTCTGCTTATGAAAACCCACTCAGATAGTTTTGTGAATGCAGCAGCATGTCATCAGTCATGGCGTTGGCAATTGTATGATCTTTTAGGACGTTATTGTCATTAATAATAATAATAATGATAATATTATTATCATTATTATTATTATTATTATTACCACCACTGCAAAGGAGATTATGTTTTCTGGGCTATTTGTCTGTTAGCAGGATTACGTAAAAACTACTGAACTGATTTTCTTGAAACTCTGTGGAAGGGTGGGATATAGGCCGAGGAGTAAACTATTAACTTTTGTAGCGGACCGATTAAGGGGGCGCATCCAGGATTTTTTTTTTTTTTTTATGTAAAAATGGCCTGTCACAATGTTAAAGAAAGTGAAAAAAATTCCTGTATCTGCCCCCTTAATCAGATCTCCAAAAGTTGATGGTTTCCTCCTCGGCCCACACTCTACCTTTCCAAGGAGTTTCTAAAAAAATTGGATGCATTGAGTCCAATACACAAATTTATTGGTGGAGCACAATTTTTTTCAACTCATAGCTCCACCAATAAATTTGTGTATTGGCCGAAAAAATGCATCCAATTTTATGATTATTATGCTTTTAAAAAGTAAAAGAGAAAACTTCACATACAAGAGATCTGTTTAATATCCACATCCAGAATGGAAAAGTAGTGCTTGTGTTTTGATCGGCCACATAGGGGGGGGTTCTGCAGCCAACGGAGGAGTGGCAGGGGGAGTAAGGGGAATATATCGGGCCGGGTGGGAAGAACCGACCACTGAAACATCAGTGACGAGGATGAGCAGCGGGGGCCTCTCCGGTGTTGGGGACTGAAACTTTACCTTCACTGAAAGCGCCCCACAGACAAACACAGTTTTCGGTACCTCTGAGGCTCTGTGCGCTGTTATTTGTAGCAAAGGCAGTGCTCTGTGTTAGCGCCATGGGCTACAGCGCTGGTCACGTCATCAGTGACATCACTGTACAAAAAGTTCCTGGATATGGATCTAAATTTAAAAAACTTTGGATTGGAGATTTAAATTGGATCCAATTCCTAAATAAATTGAAATAATCGACTGTGTATAAATGTATAGGATGGTAGATTCTGAAAACATAATAATCAAGAAAATCGGTTCAGTAGCTTTTACGTAATCCTGCTAACAGTCAAACAGCACTGAAAACATAACCTGCTTGGCGAAGGATAAAAATTAGGCATATGTACAGTCCTAATATCTAAGAACAGGTGTGATTTGGTTTGTTGGCGGAGGTATGCACTCTCCGACTGCTGTTCTAGATATTATTATGAAATATGGCTACAAACGTTGTTCTAACTGTCGTCTTTGCTGGAGAAGTAAGGACTGAATACTTAAGGAAGACAAAAAACAACCAAGAACAAGATAAAAGCTGGAATGCAAAAGTACAGCAAGTTCAGAAAGACTGAAAAGAGTCCACCAGAATTGATCAGATCAGCTGTCATACTGTAATTTGAATTAAATACTGTGAAGTCCTTTTCTTTGAGGTACGACTGTATATCAGGTGGTTTTCAGTGCTGGATGTCAGGGATACCCAGCACTGCACATTTTCTCACCCACACCTAGTTAGATAAGACAGTTAAAAAAAATCAGTTAAGAAATGGGAGATATCAGACTTAACTCGAGCAGGGAGAGATGGCTGACATGCAGTGGCGGAGCTCTCCTAGGACTGTGTTGATAACCGCTGTACTACATTATGCAGTATATTCCCTATAACATGATGCATTTGATGAACCAATCCTCTCTGACATTTAACTCTGCTGCACTAAAGCAAAGTTGGAGTGTGCCAACTTTGGAGTGTGATTCTGTGTCTGTGTGTACCAACAGTACCACCAGAGGTGAACTGGATTTTTTTGACACAAGAAAAATGAAAATATGCAGGGGTTTTTTTCCCATTTAAAATTAATATGATATTTTATGATATGTTACAATACATTACTGAAGCAATGGAAGATTGATCAGGACTAAGTTAAAAATAAAAAATAAAATCACAACAAAAAACTTGAAACAGTCCAAATTTTCATTTGTATAGTATTTTAAACTGTGCAGTTACTGTGTCATATTAAATATAAAAATACCTTGAATGCAAATTTGTGTATTCGATACGATCACATTGTTTTACTGAGCTGTTTTTTATTGAGACATGAATTTTTCGTGGCTGTTCAAAAATGTAATCAGATAAATGGGGATTTAATAAAGATGTGTTTCGTGTTACAGTGTTGTCCAGGAAGTGGCAGAATATAGTCATCTCTATAAGTATTGGAACAGTAACACAATTTTTGTAATTTTGCCTGAGTACACCACCACAATCGAGTTGAAATTAAATAATATCTGGGATAAGCAGTTCTCAAAAACTGAGTGACCATCCAAGAAGAACACATGTGAGGGAAGCCACCAAGACACCCATGACAGCTCTGAAGGAGTTATAGGCTTTTGTGGCTGTGATTACAGGAACTGTGCATAGTGCAACTTTTGTCTGTTGTATCACCAGTTATACAGCTTCATGGTGGAGTTACTCAGAGAAGGATTTTCTTAAAAAGAACGTGACATTTAGCTACAGTTTGCCATTAGGCACATGGGAGATTCAAGCCTAGATTTGATCAGTTGTCTCATATTAAAGACCTTCTGTGTTCCTCTCCACCATGAAGTTGTGACTGGCGGTAAGACAGACAAATGTTGCACTATGCCCATGCTCTCCAGTCACAGCCACAGAAGCCTATAACTCTTTCAGAATTGTCATGGGTGTTTTGATGACTTCCCTCACCAATCACCTTAATGTATCTATCCCCTGACTTGTTTAAAGAGACTGGTTGTAAAAATTATTCGTATTAAAAATATTCCTTATATTTAGTTTGTCCAATTACTTATGGTGTCTGAAAATGGAGGGATAGCGTACACAAATGGCCATATGTGTGTGTGTTTAATTATGGCACAGTAATTGCATATGTTTTAAAGGAACTGCAAATGAAATTCTTTTTTTTTTGGTCTTTCTTTGTCAGCACCAATTGTCTTTAATCAGGACTATTTGTTATGCCTGACAAATCTTCCACAGAGGCATGCTGCTTCACAAGATAATACAAAACAATATGTTTTGTCTGTTTGGTCACCAATTGTCAGCTTTTTTAGTATTCAAATAATCAGTCCAACAAAGACCAGTTCACCCTGACTAATGCCATGTTGTAACTGTCATGCTACGTTTGATCTGCAAAGCAGTAGAATTATTGTTCTGTGAGTTTGTTCACGTTATTATGTGATTGTACATATATTCAATATGCTGCTAATGTTTCATTGGCAAAACCGTTTTTATCTGTTTGCATGTGATGCTCAAACATGCCGATTTTATATTGTTTGATATTTGATTGTATAGATCTTTGCATTGCCATTACGATTTCTTTTAGCCACTTCTTATACTATTTAGTGTGTCTTTTGCGTAAGGAAAATAACATAAGGTTAGAGGTGGTTACTGCAGTGTGCAATACTAAAATCCATTAAGAGTTGATGGTAAGTTGAGAAATAAATCTTATTCATTCTTCTCACACTTAAGCAAAGTGTTCCAGTGAGCATTTTTACTGATAAATTTGATAAACTTGATTTTCAGGTTCGAATTTGAAACTTTCATGTATTTTGCTTCCTTTAGGTGAGAAAGTCATGGCAGATGATGAGTTTACCTGTGATCTCTTCCGTTTCTTGCAACTGCTTTGTGAGGGTCACAACAATGGTGAGAATGATTTGTGTTTTCAATGAAGGTTTCAGTTAAAGCTACAGTGTGTAGGATTTACTGTCATCTAGAGGTGAGGTTGCAGACTGCTTTATGCCGTCGCCAGTCACCATTTTATTTCCCTTCATGTTTTTGCTTCTTTGGCGACGGACATTCATGCTCCTTTGCCTTCTCTTGTGATAAGCAATATGTATGATCCTCCATTTCACAAAAGCGAGGGGTCTCAAACTTGTTAGCCTGCGCTAGCAACCAGTAGACAGTGTATAGGGACAGTGTATATTTGTTCTTGAGTCTTCTGGCTGCACTGCAAAATGTGAAAGGCAGAGTAAGTATGTCCCTTTTGGGCTACTGTATCAACATGGTGGTGCAACATGGCAGCTTCCATGAGGGGGCGCACTCCCATAAAGATATGATGGACTCATTCTAAGCTTATAAAAACACATCGATTTGTTGTTGCAGGTGATTATACACTAATGAACAGATGGTTGTGAATGCTATATTCTATTTCTGCTGATAATCACCCCTAAATCCTGCACACTGTAGCTTTAAAGACAAACCATGGAACACGATAAATATAGTAAATTGTTACCAGGTTTTTCAGTCTTTGGTATTTTTCTCCAGATTTTCAGAACTACTTGCGTACGCAGACAGGCAGCACCACCACCATAAACATCATCATCTGTACGGTAGACTACCTCCTCAGATTGCAGGTACAACTTCACTTAAGTGGCACTCGTGATGGTTCGGTTAACATAATACAGTAGTTAAATGAGAAGTTTGAAAAGTCATGTTAGTTCATTGTTATTAATGTTTGCATGTTCAGTTACACTAGCTGTGTGTACTCACAAATGTTTAGCCGGATGGTTGGATGTGCAGTACACATTAAAATTTGCCATACAATATTTTACCTAAAATAATTAATTTTCTGACATTGTGTGACGCTTCTTATTTAGTAACTTATCTAATTCCATGGATCACGAATGAGGAATGTTAACGCAGTTGCAAATTGATTTCTTTTTTTTCTTTTTTTACTCTGATCAAAGGGGGATTTTAAATTGTTATGTAATACATGGTATTTTAATGACTGAGAATACTCTCTCATCACTCTTTTTTCCTGTACAAGGAGTCTATCAGTGATTTCTACTGGTATTACTCTGGTAAGGATGTCATTGACGACCCAGGCAAGAAAAATTTCTCAAAAGCCATGGCGGTGGCAAAACAGATTTTCAACAGTCTGACTGAATATATTCAGGTAAATTTGCACAAAGCACGCATTTTACAGAATCTGCTTGTTTTGTTTTTTTTCATTATGTATGCAACTCTGTCTCTTTTTTTTCAGGGCCCATGTACAGGCAACCAGCAGTCCCTGGCTCACAGTAGATTGTGGGACGCTATTGTTGGGTTTCTCCATGTATTTGCCCACATGATGATGAAACTGGCACAGGTATGCACGTAGGATTAATTTAATCACACTTTGCAAAAGAAACGAGCATATGCTGTTAACACAGCAGATAAAAGGAAACAGATATTTAATTAATTTGTGTAACTGGTATGGAGGAGCTCCCAGACCTCATATCTGTAATTATACTGTATTATATATACCGTATACTGTGTACTGTATTATACTATGCGTGAAAACGATGCCTAAAATCTTTTAATATAATGAAAAGCTGCTAAATAGCTTTCATTCCGGGTCGCGATGGCAGCAGACTAAACAGTTCAGCCAACACTTCCCTATCCTTGGCCAGGCCTTCTAACTCCTCCTGGAGGATCCCAAGGCATTCCCAAGCCAGCTGGAAGATGTAATCCCTCCAGCGTGTCCTGGGTCTTCCCTGGAGCCTTGTCCCAGTTGGACGTGCCTGGAAGACCTCCGTAGGGAAACGACCAGGGCATCCTCACCAGATGCCCGAAACACTTCAGCTAGCTCCTTTCAATGTGAAGGAGCAGCGGCTCTACTTCGAGTCCCTCCCGAATATTCGAATTTCTCACCCTGTCCCTAAGTGCAAGCCTGGATACCCTACGGAGGAACCCCATTTCCGCTCCTTGTGTCTGTGATCTTGTTCCTTCATTCACTA
Source organism: Chatrabus melanurus (assembly GCA_900302635.1). NCBI lineage: Eukaryota > Metazoa > Chordata > Actinopteri > Batrachoidiformes > Batrachoididae > Chatrabus > Chatrabus melanurus. Next base: position 5,702 of record OMMV01045257.1, on the reverse strand, counting down.
CCCAAAGGTCATGACCATAGGTGAGGATAGGAGTGTAAATCGACTGATAAATCGAGAGCCTCGCCTTTTGGCCCAGCTCTTTCTTCACCACGATGGTTCGGTACAGTGTCCGTAGGACCTCAGGCACAGCACATCTGTTTACTGATCTCATGCTCCATGTTATCCCCACTCATGAACAAGACCTAGAGATACTGTAACTCCTCCACTTGGGGCAGTAGCTCTCCCCTGACCCAGAGGGGATAATCCGCCCTTTTTCGACAGAGAACAATGGTCTCAGATTTGGAGGTGCTGATTCTCATCCCAGTAGCTTCACACTCAGCCTCAAACCTGCCCAGGGCACATCGGAGGCCACTGTCTGATGAGGCCAACAGAACCAGATCATCTGCAAAAAGCAGAGATGCAGTTCAGAGATTACCAAACTGGACACCCTCCAGTTCCTGATTGCGTCTTGAAATCCTGTCCATGAAAATCACGAACAGGACTGGTGACAAGGGGCAGCCTTGGTGGAGTCCAACACCCAGTGGGAACAGGTCTGATGAAATGTCGAGAATGCGGACACAACATATACTTTGGTTGTATAGAAACTGTATCGCATGTTGCAGTGGACCCGGTACCCCATACTCCCACAGCACCTCCCACAAGACACCTCGGGGTACCTGGTCATAGGCCTTTTTCAAGTCCACAAAACAAATGTAGACCCCTCCAGTTTCTGTGTGAGGTTTCCACGATCAGGACAAAACCTGCATTGCTCCTCCTGAATCCGAGGTTCGACTATCGGTCTAAGTCTCCTCTGTGTGATTCCTCTATAATTGGAACACACTCTCCGGTCCCCTTTTTTAAATGTGGGAACTACCAGCCCAGTTTGCCGGTCCAGAGGTACTGTCCCAGAATTCCACACAACATTGCATAGGCATGTCAGCTATGACAGCCCAACAATATTGACAGACTTCAGCATATCAGGTTGAATCTCATCCACTCTGGATGACTTGCCACTGTGGAGTTCTTTGACTACCTTAGTGGCTTCCACCAGGGAGATGGCACCAGATGCGCCCGAGCCTTCCATCACTGCCCCCTCTGAGGGCAGTTAGGGTCAGTTAGGGTTAAAGATATCTTCAAAATGTTCCTTCCACTGCCCAACAATATTCTCAGTCCAGGTAAGCAGCGCTCCACCCTTGATGAAAACAGCTTGGGCTAAGAACTGCCTCCATTTCCTGAGTCGTCTCACGATTTGCCAGAACCGCTTTGAGGCCAACTGAAAGTCATTCTCCATGATCTCTCCAAACTCCTCCCACACCCAAGTTTTTGCCTCAGCAATGACTGAGGCTGCAGTCCTTCTGGCCTGCCAGTACCCGTCCACTGATTCCAGAGACCTCTGTGCTAACGATATACGAAAGGTGGTTTCCCTCACTGCAGGTGTCCACCAGCGGGTTCTTGGCTTACCACTGTGAGAAGCACCACAACCATCTGGCCAAAACTCAGAGCAGCTGCTTCAACAATGGAGGCCTTGAACATGGACCACTCCAGCTCCATGTCCCTGACCTCCCTCGGAATGCAGGAGAAGTTCTTTTGGAGGTGTGAGTTGAAGGCCAGGTCGATTCAGTGGCTTACCCCGCCATCTGACCCTGCTCATCAGCAGGTGGTGATCAGTTGACAATGCTGCCCCTCTCTTCACCCAAGTGTCCATGACATGGCCGCAGGTCTGATGACACGACTACCAAATCGATCATTGACCTTTGACCAAGGGTGCTCTGGTACCAAGTGTACTTATGAACACCCTTGTGCTCGAACAAGGTATTTGTGATGGACAGCCCATGACCAGCACAGAAGTCCAGCAATGATACACCACTCGGGTTCAGATCGTGTGTGTGTGT
>OMMV01045246.1:0-10162 GCA_900302635.1 Chatrabus melanurus | reverse complement strand
AGCCTATCCCAGCAGTCATTGGGCGAGAGGCAGGGTACACCCTGGACAGGCAGCCAGTCCATCGCGGGGCCACATATAGACAGACAAACCTATTCAGACTCTCACTCACACCTACGGTCAATTTAACTTCACCAGTTCCCCTGCATGTCTTTGGAAGTGGGAGGAAGCCGGAGAGAGAACCCACACAAACACGGGGAGAACATGCAAACTCCACACAGAAAGGACCAGGGACCTGCGAACCTGGGACCTTCTCGCTGCGAGGCAACAGTGCTAACCACTAAGACACTGTGCCGCCCCCCATTGCTGTTTGTGTGCATTTTTTCCGGATCAAGACTGGTATGTTGAAGAAAGCAGGAAATGCAACCAATCAGCTTCTTTCCCGTGCAGCACTGACAATGCGACGTCACGAGTTGGTAAGGCTGCAAACTATCCTGTCAAAAGTCCTCTACTCCACTTGATTACCTATAATTCTTTTCACTGCGTTGGCCAAAAGCGACGCTGGCGTGCAGCACTGCTGTAATGTACTCCTTATGCGCCACAAAAAAACAGACCATTTGCAAGTGATAATATTGAGAGCACAGTCAGTAACATTTGCTTCTAAAACAATGAATCAGCTCTGATGTATTATACTTTGTTTTGTCATTTTGTTTTGTAGTATCAGAGTCAAATATAATTAAGGAAAAGTGTTATTTATTATCAAACTCCTGGCTTAAATCCATCAACTCTCTCTTTAAGCAGACCTTCTTTAGCAGACTTACATGCTGGGATGGGTTTGACCACAAGCTGCGTGAAGTACTGCTGCTCAAGCTCCTGGAACACAGAGTTTGGAGGGCGGCCCCGGCGCTTTGCTGCAGACCCTCGTGGCCCTCTACGAGCAGGACTACTGCCTCTGCTACCTCTCCTTCGCCTGCGACCTGGCCTGGCAGGTGTGGTGGGAATGGGTGCAGCAAGTGGAACAGCAGCAGGAAGAGGAGGTGGTAGTTGGGGTAGAGGGGCACAAAGAGGAATGGCAGACCCAGCGTGTTCAGGGGAAGTTTCCTGTGATGGTGCAGCGGTCACTAGACCAACAGGAGCCGAATCAGGCAGGGGAATGATGGACTGTTGTGGTGCAACAAGAACAGGAAGTGTACTTGGAATCTGAGGAAAGAGTTTAGGAAGTGAGGTGTGGATCTGGGGCTCTGTCAAAGAGTTATCATCACATGCTTGTTTGGGGAGAAGGTTGAACCACTGTCCTCGTTTCTCTGCCATTTCCTTTACACTTTCTTCAAGTCGGTTGCCCGCTGGAGCTTGCCCTGTTGCAGAGCTTGTGCTGTTGGTCACTGCTTCCTGTGACTGACTGAGCCAGTTTCGAAAGGCAGCCTGCGTGAGGTCTTGTGTGCCACTGAGCGGCGATCCGGGTCCATCTCCATTTCGAGACCTGACGCTACTTCGACGTTGACGGCGAATCTTGGCTGTGCGTAGGTGAAGCTCCACCTCCGGTTTGATTTTTCGGGGACGTCCACGTCCTCTCGGCCTGCTCATGAGAGATGCAGTTCCTGGGAGGGAATCATCTTCTGGAGAAAACTGGGACTGAGCAGGGAGAGCAGGGGAAGGAGGGGAGGGGAGGGTAGGAGGGGAAGTGGTAGGCACAGGGGTCTCTTCAACTTTAGGCTCCTTTTTGAGGAACATGACTGGCACTTCAGCAACAAGGACATCTCCTGAAGCTGTGAGGTAGAAACCGAAACAAAAATATTAGAATAGATCACTAAGTCAAGCATGTCAGACATCTACAGAGAAATGACAGCTCGGTTGTAAATATTCTCAGACTCACTCAAGAGCTCTTCGGGTCCCTCAACAAGAACCCCTCCTAAGTGAGGTAGAGCTAAATATCTACGCCGAAAACGATCCTGGCCCAGCAACATTGCCCGCATGGAATGAGACGACTGCTGCAGCTTTTTACGGAAAAATACTTGTCGCTGTGAAGTTCACAGGAAAAGGAAATATTAATATAAAGTGATAAAAACCTAAGAGGGTACTATGTCTGTGCAGCATCAGACTTACCTTCGTTAGCTTGTCTAATTGCCTTTCAAGCTCTGGAATGCTGGCATATGTGGGGTTTTCACTCTGGAGCAGAAAAGAATAAATAAATTGTAGGATTAATATGTATACACTATGAACACATTACAACAGATCCATACATCACTGAGCTTTGGCTCTTCTTTCCGTGCACGACGGCTGCCTCTCTCCAGGACTAGACCACCGTCCTCTAGATTGCAGTTCTCTTCCTCGGCCACTCTGGCACTGCGCCTCCTCTCTTCAAAACACAACTCTTCCTCTGAACGTCCTGTACGACGCGCTAGTGCCGCCTTCAGTCTGAAAGAAGAAACGAATTAGAACCAATAATTCTAATGAATAAACTGACAACATAATTTCCATCTATTTGGGGGGGAGGGGCACTCACTTGCGCAACTTCCCCTCAATAATCCATTTGTTTTTCCTGTAGGCTGTCATGTTTTCCAGTGTGTTGTCAATGTCACTAAAAATAAAGAAGACATTAATAACAGCAATGTGGTGATGACAAACTATTAGGACCAAATGTAAACTACAGAATAAACAAATATGTCTTGTTCGTACCATGTCACAATGTTGCTGCCATTGAGCTCTTCCACCAAGAAACCCAATATGGCTGCTTTGGTGTCAGGAGGCAGGGCGTGAAAGGTTTTGGTCCTCAGTGTGTTGCACACCTCAGTCTCGTAACCATGAGACTCTAAGAAAATGCGAAGTACTTCTGAAACTGTGTTGCGAGTCAGCTGTAGCTCAACCAGCTTTTCTCCTAGTATCTTCACTGACTGAAAATAAGGATGGAAAAGGAAACTGTAGATTAAAAGTCTCATTATTCATTGGAATAGAATGACAATTTAAAAAAATTATCACACACACCTGATAATATGAGGGAAGGCCTGGATCATGGAGCGCAGCTTCCACCATCTTCAACAGAAGGTCTTGAACCTCTCCTTGGCTGTCACCCAAGCCCAGGAGGCCCTTCTGCAGGGTATCAAGGCTGGGAATGTCCTTGGGTACATTCAGACCAAGCACCTTTCCATACCCATGGAGGAACTCGACAACAGCTAGGCAGTGTGCAAACGCTGTACCAGAAAGAACCACGCCGGGGACACGAGACAACTCTGGCAGAAGCTGGCAAGAGAAATTTAAAAGCCATGAGCACACTGACACAAAAAAAAAAAAACAGTTGACTGAGTTTCAGCTACAAAAACTTACTTTGTGGTCAGTAAGACACATATCCTCTATGGGCTTTTTCAGCTCTTCTGTGATCATCTGCTGCCTCTTCCGTTCCTCCAGACGCCTTTGGGCCTGTGCCCTCCTCTCTGCAGCCCTCTTCGCTGCCATGGCAGCATGAGCAGCTGCCTCTGCTTCTGCCTCAGCCTTAGCCAGAGCCTTTGCTTTACACCGAACACCAGGCACCCGCTTACCCTGAGCTAGCCTCTCCTCATCTCGCTGCTTCAGTATTACAGCTGCTTCAACCTTTACGGCCCTTCTGCGGCCAGGCTTCTTGGGCGCTGCAGAAGATTCTATTGCTGGTCCTGTGATTTGAGGCGCTGTCTTGTCTGTTGGTCCAGTCTTTACTTCTAGGTCCTGGGCACGTTGTTCCAGCTTTCAAAAAAAAGTTGGCAGGAAGTAAATAACACTGCTGAAACATCTTGTGTTGAGCATTATGTTTTGTTTTCTACCTTGGCTCGCTTTTTTTCCTCTTTCATCTTCTTAATCTTAGCATCCTCCCTTCTCTTCATTCTTGCCTAAATATTGAACACCAAATTAAACCAGAATGAGATGTGAACAGTGTTACAACAGTTTAATTACAGTCAACATTACTGCCATGTCATGGATACCTTTCTTTTCATCTTCTTCTTGATTTTTGCTAGTTTCTCCTTGTCTTCCTCTGTAAGAGCTTCTACAAAAAGAATTATAAACAATTAACCTCAAAACAAGAATAATGCTAACCAAGCCATCTGGTCTTACACAAGTGGTAAGCCACTGGTTAACCAGTTACACCAAACACATCCTTGCATATGATCATCTCCACTCTACATCCACTCACCCTTTGCCTCAAGCCTCTTCAACAGCTTGGCATCAACTTTGCTAAGGAGGTCAACCATTTTAAGTTTGGGAGGTCTACCAGGGCGGCGGGCCTGCCCTCCCTTCAGGACACGAACTCTGCGAGATTTCTCTTTATCCGGATTTGGAGGTCGACCACGGCGACCAGTGATGGCCATTATTATGGAAGGAATCTCCTCGTTTTCCAAGAGGACCCACTTTCTACCCTGTAACATATTGCAGAGTAAACTCGTCTGAACATTTATGGTATGATTCTGACATGTTTGTCATACAATGGACTTAAATACACTGCAGTCTGAATGAAAAGCCCCTTTATTGATTATTACTGTACATCCAATGTAGAGATACAGCTTAAACAAGGCAACACTGAAGACAATATTCCCTACCACAAAATGCCTTATTCCAAGTTAGGAATCACGGAAAGTGAAGCACTGTGCAGTTTTAATTATCCAACACCTCAGATACATTTCATCTTGTCGTTAGTGATGTAGTTTGCCCAAATCCCTGCGCTGGTAACAGCATAGGGCTTGGACAGATTGTGTAGAAACTCACTCAAAAATAATAAAGGCCATCATCATGTAACTCACAAAGTTAAAGAAACATATGATGATAAACCCTATTGCAGCTGGAGAACTTTGATGTACAAAATCAACCAAAAGAGCAACTTTGTTTTGCCTATGTAATATCCCATAGACATGTGTGCCACCTGCTGGATGGTTAGTGGAGGTGCCAGCTTCACAAGAGAGTCAAGTTATGAACCGTTAGTGGACAGGGATAAACCGTCGAAAATTCCGAATGGTTGCGGTCAAAACTCAGTTTGTTTACCTCCTAAACACACCATTTGCTCATGGCTGCACTGAGCGCTTTACCCAGCTAACAAGCAAGCAACCATGGGGAGAAACATGATGCCCAATATGTGAGCAAATTCTGGATGAAATATACGGGAAACTAAACCCAGAATTAAACAGTAGATAGGATGTGTGGCTGGGGATAGTGCCAAAACTTTTAGCTTGTTCTACTAAGTAGTGACACTAACTTAAAACACTGCTCTGAAATATTTTAAAATCTATTTCAAACAGTGTTCCAGAATCCATATCAAAAAGAAGACATTGGCAAATACTAGACAAAACAAACAACAGAATGGGAAACTAAAGCCAGAATTAAACAGACAGAATGTGTGACTGGGGATAGTAGCAAAACTTTGTCAGTTTTATAAATAAGTGACCCTAACTCGAAACACTGCTCCGGAGTATTTCAAAACCTGTTTCTAATATTGTTACGGGGTCTGTATCAATAGGAAGACATCATGAGCTGCACTGAATCGGGCATCAATATGTCATCAACTGATTCAAAACAAATGCTTCGAAAGGTTCCTGTTGATTTGGTGTTGAAACATTAAAACAAGTGAAGGAACTCAGATCACACTGTTTTTGAAATTCATACTTAAAGGCTACAGTCAGCACAGGGTCTGTTTGTGCGATAGCCTGTACATTGCTTGTTGCTGCTGTGTACCCATGAATGCTAAGTCAAGGGCAATAAATCTCAAAAACAACTGCACAAAGTGAATTTTTCAAACTCACTTGAGACTCAATCCCATTTGTAAAATCTGGTAAAGTTCATGCAATTCTGTTCAGTATTTTACATCATAGCTTGACCTATATGATCCAACTGGACCCACAGACAGAATTACGAATGGAAACTGTTTCAATATGCTCCTTTTCCACTTTGTGGTGGGGAATAATAAACTGAGCAGACAAGAAATATGCTGTACAGACCTCAGGTGTTTCTCTCTCTTCATAGAAGTCTCCAACAGGCATACGTGGACTGAAGCTGAAGTGCTCTCTGCTAACCACACCGTCCTGGTGTCTGTTCAAGTACTGGGTGAACCAAGTGGCAAGAATGGGGAAGACATAGCAGCAGCCAGCATTTAGACACCAGACATTTGTTGTTGCATTATTGTGAGGATGTGCAAATTTCAATAACCAAAAACCTTGTGTATTCTGTTTCACAGACAAGGAAATTTACCTTTATTATTTCTGGAAACTGCTTCATCCTCCTTCCACATGGTGCATAATACCAGGTTTCACCCTTCAAGCGGTTTTCCAGTTTTTTTACACGAATTTCTCTTTTCCAGCTGAAAGTATGCAAGGAAATTTCATTTGAAGAGAAGGTATAAAACAACATGACTGCCTTGTTGAATGGAGCGTTCCATCTGTCATCTCATGCAAATATTCTTAACACTGCACTCGTAAACATTCATTATTTTTATACTGTTTTCTAGTTCTAATAAATGTCAAGCACCCTTACCCATGCTGCAAAGGAAACTGGACCTGTTCCTCGGTTGCAACCCTCCGTCTGTTGGCTTCACCTCCAACAACACACAAAACCAGACTTAATATTGGACTGAACTGTGTTGTCATAGCTCAACAAGATGTCACCTTATGATCTGGAACCATGTTAGTCCCACAAAGATGTATTAACCCTCATCATTACCTGCATTAGAACTGTCGTCATCATTGTCGTCAACATCATTAGCAGTCATTTCAGCATCTTGTTTAGGTGTGATTACCATATAGCCCTCTTGGTCTTCCTTCTTGACCATTTTCAGTTTCCTGGGCATCTCGGCTACTGTGCGTACTGCTGACGTGCTTGCCAGAACAGCTTCAATGGTGGCTGTGATTGAATCAACCTCTCCGCTGGGGCCCCCAGCCAATGTTTCTTTATCATCCACTTTAAAACACTTTTTCCGCTTTCTTCGCACCACTTTACCCACGTCTCCCTCAATCATATTGACTCCTTCCACATCAGCCTTCATCTTCTTGTCCTTTGGAATTCGAACTCTCGGCTTCCGCTGTTCAAGTGCTTGGTAAATGCAAGAGAAAGAAAAAAGTTTCAGTACATTACTCATAATTTTTCAAAGCAAAAGATTTCAGTGAACTCTGAGTTGAATACCTGGAGTTTTAATCCAAATTGGCTTTGGAGCTGCAGGCTTACGTTGTTTCCATGGCAATTTCAAATGCCCTCCAGTAGTTGACACAATGTGATCAGCTACTCGTTGGAATGGGTCAACAGCAAGGTTCTTTGCTGGGGTGCTGAAGGCAAAGCTGTCATCTCTCATCTTGAAACCCGAGGGAGTCGATGTCTCATTAACAGTGGTCTTAATACTGGCAGAGTCTGGTGCATCATGTCCCCTGGGATCCCAGTCTGCCTCGGGTCCTAATCACAGACAGACAACATTTACATGTTTGCAAAATGAAGAAAACCTCACGTTACTGGGTGTCAATGAAAATCGTGTGAGGAAAACTGTGTTATAGAAGATAAATATATTAAGATAAGGCTTTCTACATGTCTCAAAAAATTCACTAACTATGTAATACCTGTTAACAGGATTATGAACTTTAAACTGTTAAAGATGACGAGTTTTGTGATGTAGCTCCTCAGTTCCTGTTTTAATTGTACGGAATACTGTTAGAGTGTTTTGACCGATTACAAAATCAGTCATCGCTTTGTATGTGGTTGGGGGGGGTGGAGTGCTTTATTGCATAAAGCACAGAGTTACATTTACTTGTATGAAAAGTGCAATACAAATAAAGTCTGACTGATTTATTCAAACATTACCTTGGTGCCCTGCTTGACATGGCACAAATGAACATAATGATGACATTTGTGACTTTGCATGAAGCTTTTCCTTCTGAGAGGTATCGTTTATTGAAGACTCCAACGTGACCTCTCCGGTGCTTTGCTGTGTACCCTTGGTGGCATCACCTATGGAGTCTTCAATGGAGGTACTTTCCCCAGTTGTGTCACACACAACAGATGGTTCATCTTCAACATGGGAAGTGCTGCCACACTGAGGAGTATCATCTTCCAGCTGAATGCTGCTGTCAAAATGAGTGGAGTCATCCACACATGAGCTGTCACCATCCAAAACAGAGGTATCTTCCAAGACAGAGCTGACATTAGTTCTAGACAAGGAATCACAGGTTGAATTTACATCATCTTCGGAAGCACTTTGTGATGATTCATCAAAAGTTTCTTCCTCAGTCTGATATTCTGCCCTAGCGCTGCAAAGCTGTAGGGACTTTCTCACTTTAGTCTGGTCCTCTGTGGAGTCTTCTGTGAGGCAAGTGTCTTTTAGAGTGCTCTGCAAGTGGTGCTTTTCAGGATCTGGGTGTTTACTGTTGGCCTTGAGCTCAGGTGTAACAGCAGTCTGTACTCTTTTCTCTGGAAATGGCAAAGTTGCACGATGGCTGCTAAACGACTGGTGTGAATACATTTTGGATACACAAGTCCCAGGAGACTCTGCACTCTGCAGAATCCTTTTGGTGCCCAAATGGAGCTGAGGTAGGCACTCCTCTGGTTTCCTAATTGCAGGATTAAGCAGCCCTTTATGATCCCCACCATGACCATGGCACTCTGGCTCAGAAGACAACTGCTTGAATGCATGTGAAAGAGTTGCACTAGGCGGGTGCTGCTCAGAGTTGGAGTTCTGGATCACTCTAGATGGTGTACTCACTGTAGGAGTTACAGGCACCAAGGCCGGTGGAGCAGACACAGGTGCAGTCTTGGAGGCTTGAGTGGTTGGAAGAGGTAGGGTAGGCAAAGTCTGAGCTATAGGACTTTCATGGATTGCTGTAGAGTGTAAATTCAATCCTACTGAGGTTGCAGCAGTAGAAAAACTAGAATCTACAGCTAGAGCAACGTGTAATGTCTGATGTTGAGGTGAAGGTGCCGATTTCTCATAGACACTGCCAACTGAATAACTCTTTGACACAGAACTAAGAGGTGCAGACGACAACAAGCAAGTGCCTGGTGGTACTGAGGTTGAAGGTCCAGATATTGATACTACACTTGGAACGACAGTGACTGATGAAGAATTTGTACTCGTTAATTTGACAGACATTGATGCAGTGCCAGACAAAGTTGGAACTCCAGACTTTTCATGCCGAGTAACAGGTGGAGGCAGCTTGGATCCTTGGGACACCTGTTGAAGTGTGGGTACAGATGCTGAGTAAGAAGTGGACACGATGTCAAGAGGGGAATCAGCTGCCAGAGGTCCACAGACAATGGAACCAAACGTTGACTTAGTTTGATGAGCCACAGACTCGGATGAAGGAGCAGAACCTGAAGGGACAGAGGACACTGCTGCAGTTGCAGGCACACCATCAATCAAGGGCAGAGGTGCAAACAACTTTGGGGATGATAGAGGCCCTGTTGACAGCTGTTTGTGTTCAGTAAGAGGACTCTCAGTCAGGGTAGCTGAAGGCTTGATGTCTTGAGCCATCAGAGAAGGTGACAAACGTCTTGGACAAGCAGCTGACGACCGACAAGAGGACAAATTGAGAGCTGCTGAAATTTGTGGTTGAGCAAATTTTATCTCAGAAGGCAAAACAATAGGGGGCCCAGGGGTAGATGTGGATGATGCAGAGACAGCAGGAATTGCAGAGAGTGGAGGTGTTGGCGCCTTGACTAAAGATGGTGACGCTGCTGTAGGAGATGCAGATACAGAGGTTGGTGAAGACATGAAGTCAGGCGGTACATTGACTGCTGGCCCTCTCACAGGGGAAACCATTTCTGGACGCTGAGCTGTTGATTGTTCAGAGCTGTGGTGGTAATCACTTGCATGACACATATGAGGCGCTGAAGTTTTGGGTTGGGAACTGTCACTTTTCAGAACCCTCTGGGTAATGTGTGCCCTTTCCATCCCGTTGTAGCTTGTGTCCACCTCCTTGAAAGCTTCACGCACATGCCCTGAGAAAGAAAGCAAACAAAAATGGTATATGAAATAGAAAACAAATAAGACTGTGCATGTAAGAAATGGTTTAATATGTCAAGTTCAGAATAGAGATGGGACTTCTAATGGCTACAGAAAGTACAAACCCAAATCAGAAAAAAACTGTAGTTTAAATTCTGGCACCATCTTGAAACACCCAAAGTGAGACAAAACCAATAATTGGCCCTCATGTGTCAGCCCGAAGAGTTATGATTAGAAAAACTTTTTTTAAAGCAATAGAAAGGTAACATTTTAAGGTAACCAATAACTTCAATA
>OMMV01045226.1:0-13221 GCA_900302635.1 Chatrabus melanurus | reverse complement strand
TTACAGAATGTTTTATGCTATAATTCAGGTGAGAAAAGTCCGCACGTACAGAATGTTTTATGCTATAATTCAGGTGAGAAAAGTCCGCACGTACAGAATGTTTTATGCTATAATTCAGGTGAGAAAAGTCCGCACGTACAGAATGTTTTATGCTATAATTCAGGTGAGAAAAGTCCGCACGTACAGAATGTGTCAAAAGATTTGCAGCTATGCAGTGTTCATTCCAACTATTCCGCGATCCAGTGTTTGTTCTGTGCGAGTTTCGTCCAGCAGGGCTCTCTGAAATGCCTGGTGTGATTGTTTTATTGCGAGTGGCTTTGCCAGCTTGTCTCCAGCCCTGTTATTAGAGCAGAATAATGTGTTTGTTTCGTAGCATCTGTCATGACGGTGTTGGTCTGAAAGAGCAAAGCTCGGTTTTGGCACCTGCTGTTTGAAGTGATTGGCTGAAGGTCTTTGCTGTAATTATTTGATGGTCTGACAGCTGGCAGATCTAATCCTGTGATTCATGTCGGTCAGATATTAACTCCAAAGAAAACATTGCAGCTAATGTTCTTGTAACACTTACGGAATTTTGTAGATAATATTGAGTCGCCTATAATTAAAAAAAAAAAAAAAGTCTAATGTGAAAGTGGTACCTGGCGTTTTCCAGCCAGTGACAGATCAGCTTGTACCACAGCAACCTACAGTAATGCAAAAGACCATGCTGGTTATGTTTAATTGTGGGATGTCCCATGTAATGGACAGACCCCCGTGTCTGTCTGTCTGTTATGATGTCCCGCCAAGTGACCTTTCTGTCATATCTCAGGAACTACTTATGATAGACACGTGATGTTTGGCTCATATGAAAGGTCTTTGGAAGGGCTTTCATGACATGTTGACATGGTTGCTAAGGTAAACAATGGTTGCTAGGGAGACACTTGATGTTTAGCTCTTATGAAAGTTATTGTATATTGACTATAAAAAAAAAAAGAAAGAAAAGAAGATTAATTTCTGTGGAAAAAAAGGTTTATTTGTGTTTGGTTTGTTGTATTTGTGGCTTTACGCATTGCTTCTAGTTATATACAGTTGATCATAACTTAATTTATTGGCAAAACCGAAGACCAAATGGTGGGGTTTGATTTGATCATGATGATGGAAAATTGTACGCGTGCTGTCCGGTCTCCCCCAGTGGTCTCGAACAGCCATTCCCAAACCGAAGAACGCCAGAGCCCACTTTGAAATCTGAAAATCTTCTGCGGCCCACTCAAACCTTATACCTTTTATATATATATATATATCTCATGTTAAAGTAGGTCAGATAAATGAAGAATAACGTGTCATTTAAATTCCATGGCTTTGTTTTATTACTTCTGATTACATTTTAAAAATAAGCAAATACTTTTAGGTCATTTTAAACTTCATTGCAAAATTGAAAATCAATATCGTTTCTTAACTTTATTTTTAATAACCTCTCATGGCCCACTTGCAGTACCATCGAAGTCCACCAGGGTGCTGCTGCCCACATGCAGTGCTTTCAGGTCACGGCCCACACTTTGGGAATCACTGACCTAGAGAAAAAAAAAAAAAGCATTTAGACCAGACATCTGAAGCTGCTGGTCCACAACTGAGTATGAATCACAGCATTAATTATTAGATCTGGTGCACGTGAATATTTTTCTTCTGGGTTGCGAGGTTAACTCCGAGGTCGACGCGCCGCTTGATTGCGAGCCATTAATCGTGAGCTCTAAACGCTGTTTAATCCTGAAGCTGCAGCGGAGCCACGGAAGCAGCAATTATTCACCGTATTGTTAAGAAAACCAAAGTCAGGATGACCTGGAGAAGATGCATTTTTTTTCAAAAGAAGCTGAAAATTGTGTTTGTGGGTTAAAAAGTGTCGGCTGCTCATCTTGCGAGGAGTAAGTGTTTGATCTGAAGGAATTCAATCTGAAATTTCATTGCTGGACTAAATATGTGAAACACCAGAGTGGCGTGAGGGACGAAGGGTTTGAAGTTCAGAAAAGCTTACCTGTGCAACAAAATGCGTTCCATCCAGAGAGGGGGGGAAAAAAAGGAACGTCACACAGCAGGTGGTTTATTGCAAAAGCAGAAAAGCCATCCTGCTCACAGGAGCAGGATAAGTTATGCCGTAGGTGCAGGAGGTGGATATGATGGTGGCGTTGAGATGAAGTTGCAGGTTGGAACCGTACCTTGATGCAAACCCTGTATTTAACGTGGACTCTTCCCCACATGTGTACCAATCACATTTAAAAAGGGTCAGACTACAAAACGGTATATAAACGAGAAACGACGCTTTCTTGGACAAAAACAAAAGCTGTTAACATTTTACTCTGCGTCGAGTGTGGCGAATATGTATCGTCACACTTTTGCGGTATCTTAATTTCCTGCCGGATCGTAACAACAGGGTGAACTTGGCGTCTGATGGTGGCTAACGGCGACGTGCTGCAACACGTCGGTGTTTTGATGTTGGCATTTCGCTCTGTGAGGGAACTCCTCTGAACGACTGTCTGACAGCGATTGAACGAGATAGGAGGCGGGTAAACAAAGAGTGACGGGCTGAGGGTGCTACAGGTCTGGGGGAAGTGAAGTTGTTTTCAGATCAAAGATGGTTCCAGTCCGGACTCTGCAGAGACCTTGCTTCAGGCTGTGGGGACGCCTCACTTTATCATCGACTCTTCCTGTTTGGCAGAAGCCTTGCCCGTGAAGCCCGAGTTAAAACGCTGATAAGCAGAGTTACAAATTCGAAGTCAACATGACCCCTGCCCTCCCCACGTGACGTAGTCATACACTCATGTACGTCTAACCCCCATTTGGCCGTAGAGATGGGAGAAATAACGAGACCTGAGCTCCAAAGGCTTTCAGGATCACTAGTCCTGCACTTGTAAGCTCTAACCTAGTGACATATGACTACTAGTTAATTACAAATTCAAAAAAAAGAATAACCTCACCATGTCAAATGTAATTAAAACTAGGCTATTATTTACCACTCATCAGAATTGTCAAGTATTCAATTTGTTGCCGATCTCAACAGTTTTGTAGGTAAACCCGGCTGTTAAATACTTTTCTTATGCAACCCCAAATCAGAAAAAGTTGGGCTGATATGGACAATGCAAATAAAAACGACAAAAAACAGTGATCCATTACATTTGCTTTGACTTTAATTTCATTGCAGACAGGATGAACCAAAGATATTTCATGTTTTGTTTGGTCAACTTCGTTTCATTTGTTAATATACATCCATTCCTGCATTTTAAGCCTGCAGCGCATTCCAACAAAAAATTGGGACGGGGGCAATTTAGGGTTAGTAATGAGGTAAAAAATGAAATAATGATGTTATTTCAAACAGGTGATTGTAATCATGATTTGGCACAAAAGCAGTATCCACGAAAGGCCGAGTCTTTAAGGAGCAAACATGGACACAGGATCCCCAGTTTATCAATAAATGTGTGAGAAATTTATTGAAATGTTTAAAACCAGTGTTCCTCAAAGAAAAATTGGAATGGATTTACATATTTCTCTTTCTACCATGCATAATATCATTAAACAATTCCAGGAATCTGGAGGAATTTCAGTGCATAAAGGGCAAGGGTGCAAGACTAAGCTGAACACCCGGGATCTCCGATCCCTCAGCGGGCACTGCATCAAGAACCATCAATCATCAATAGCTGATATAACCACATGGGGAAGGGATTACTTTGGGGAAACCTTTGTCAAGCTCTACAATACAGAGTTATATTCACAAATGCCACTTAAAACTTTACTGTGTACAAAAAGAAGCCTTATTTTAACCTTGTCCAGAAGCAGCGTTTACTTCTCTGGGCTCGGAGGCATCAGTGTTGGACCATCACACATTGGACACTTTTTTTTTGTTGGAAGAAATGGATGCCATGTGCTCTGGACCAAAGACGAAAAGGACCATCCAGATTGATATCGGCAACAAGTCCAAAAGCCAGGGTCTGTCATGGTATGGGGTTGTGTCAGTGCCCTTGGTAAATTGGATTGGCGCACCCCTAGTTATAACAATAATGATAACTTTAATTATAGAGCGCCTTCTCAGAAATCTGTGATTAACTGAACAAAATACCAATGATACAACAGTGCACACACAAAATAATCACAACAATCGATAAATAACAAAAAAACAATTTAAACTGAAAAAACCAAAAATTAAAATGGCATTTTGAAACTATACATCCTCTCATTTTTTTAAAGCTAGGATTGTAGGTCCTGCGACTTATATTCCAAAGTGACTTATGTCAAAATGTAGGGGTGTAACGGTACACAAAAATCACGGTACGCTTTCAGTACACTGGATGCAAGAAATAGAACATTAAAGGTGTTTAGCCTGTGTTCTTTTGGCGAGTGTGCGACTGCGCTAGTCTTTCTAGATTGTTCCAAAATGTTTGTTGTTGAATTCTTGTGAAATATCTCCAGATAGATGCGACTTATAGTTCAGAAAATATGATTGATTTATTTGTTTTGTACTTTCAAGTAGAAACAAAATGTGCAAAGTGCTCACTGATTGTAAACGGTACAAAATAAGCGTGTTTTTTATTTTATTTTTTAGTCTGGACTTCAAAATACTCACAGAACTCGACTGGTGAAGCTGGTTAAACACAAAGTTGGGTGCACGATGCGTAAACGCTCGACCGCCCGTCGTTTTCTCCTTTAGCCCTTAGAAACACAACAGAAGACCTGCTGCATGTTTAAATTTTTTTCTGTTTCAGAATCGTATGAAAAGCGGAGCGTTTCACCGCCCAGCCAAGACGCAGGCCGGAGAGAGGAAGAAGAAAATCCTCCTTCAGAAGCAGAAGCGGTACCTGGGAAGGGTGAGTGCGTTTCGTGTGCTTCTACATGTTAAATATCTGCCTGTGTTTTTCTTGTGCGGTCGCGCAGCATTCGCCAGAGCAACAGGTTCAGACGGCTCACGTCAATATATCTTAGTTTGACTGGTGAATTGTCCCAGTTAATGCAGGAAAATGAGACGTCATTGGTACTAAATCATAATTAATAGAACAAGTTTAAGATGGGAGAGAGTTTTTTTTTTTTTTTTTTTTTTTTTTTTTTTTTAGCTATGACTAATCATGACAAATATTAAAAATTGAAGGGCAGTCATTAGAGTATAGCCCCCGGCCAAGACCCCAAAATCCTCTCCTCATAATGTTATGTAACAGTTCTCATCCCACTGGACCTGTTTTTAAGGCCAACATCGAGATCTGGATCCGTTTCTAATAAATATTCTTCCCTAAAATTGAAAGAGTTTTCTTTTTTTTTCCCCACTCACAGAGATTTCTGGTCCCATCATATTGGACACCTACAGAGTGATCGCAGACTTCAACCAGACTTCCAAACATGAGATCAATCTGCACACCGGAGACCTGGTGGAAATTGTGGAGAAAAATCCCAACGGTGCCAAAAGATCAAATGATTGTTTGTTTTTTAATTACATTGATTTTTGACATCGTAATTCTAACTGAATTACTTATAGAAATATAACAAGAAACACAATTAAACAGGAAATCAATCATATACACTTATATATATTCCTCACATATGTCAGTTTGTCACTGTCTCTGTCTTACTGTCACTATTTATCTCTCTGTCCGCCTCTGTCTCTGTTTCCATGTCGACCATTATCGGGCGAGCGGCAGTGATCCTTTATTAGTGTGTCGAACGGGGAGTTTGTATGTATGTGTGTTTGTTTGCACGTTCTGCGCATGCACAAACACTGCTGCACATTAGCATTAGCATGCTAATGCTGCGCTAGCATGCTGTACGGTTAACATAGTAATTTATTTGGAGCCTAGAAAAACGTCTATCGTTTCATATTGTGCTCCGTGCTTTCGCGATGTTGCGTCCCGTTTTGAAAAACGTTCATTTTGTGATTGTGTGATTTTCCAGCAGCAGTCAGTGTGTGTGACTCCGTATCAAACTTACTTAAGAGCTCCGCTGACGTCACAACAGTTTAAGCATTAAACTCCATTAAAGTTTGTAACTGGTTTGTAACCGTAACCTCTGTGAAACATTGACAAATTAACGGTTTATTTCACTGAAAAGTGTTTTTTTTTCCCCCCTCTGGCACTTTTGGTCCTCCAGCAAAAAGCATTGGAGGCGTGACCTTGAGTGGACAGAGAGTGGGGGGCGTTGGGGTCAGTTTTAACTCTTTAAATTCCAGATTAAATGTGTTTATATTTTGGACTTTTTTTTGGTTTTCTGTTAAATGACATTGAAAACTGAAATTATATTTAAAGTAAATCTACTGTTAAAATGCATTTTTTAAAAACTAAATGTAGTACGTTTCAAAAGACAATAAGTAACTTTTTTTTACGTGTGATGTCATCACTACAGCTTTACCTGCACATATACATCACTCCAGCTCGCCCCTTAATGCCGTGCATTTTTCTAGTATCTCTATTTTGCTATCTCTCTATCTCTACCTTCCTATCACTATCTATCTATCTATCTATCTATCTATCTATCTATCTATCTATCTTTATCTCGTTGTATCTCTGGCTCCCTCTATCTGTAACTCTGTTGACATACCTCTCTCTGTTTCTATGTCTCCATCGCTGTTTATTAATATTTCTATCTATCTCTCTACTTCTATCTCACTGTTTTTCACTCTTTATCTAAATCCCTATCTATCTCACGTCAGTTTTCACCTATGACTGTTCCTCTGTAGTCTAGTTAAAGAACATTAAAAAAAAATATGACATCATCCACTGCACAGGAAAAATAAAAGGGTAACGTGACGGACAGTGAAATGTTGTTGAGCGACGGCAGCCGGTGTTGAGCTGCTGGTCTTGGTGTTGTGTTCAGGTTGGTGGTTCTGCCAGTGTGAATCCAAACACGGCTGGGTTCCTGCGTCCTACCTGGAGCCTCTGGATGGTCCAGAGGAGGCTGAGGACGCACAACCCAACTATGAAGGTGGGCTGTTAGTTCCTGCACTAAAGCGCGGTAAATCCATTCTGATTCCCTCCGTCGGGTGCCTTTTTTTTAAGTATCGTGTGTCTCTGCAGGAGAGCTGTACGTCACCATCAAAGCCTATGAGGCAGAGCAAGAGGACGAAATATCTCTGCAGCTCGATGAAACCATCGCGGTCATTCACAAGCTGCTGGACGGTTGGTGGGTCGTCAGGTAATCCACACATCTTTCAACCTGAAAAATCTACGGTCACTCAATATTCAGATATTTTAACTGGAGGATGAATGGACCCGACCCAGGACCGGATCAGACCTAAGGAGACGCCTGAAGCAGCTTTGATTAACAAAATGAAATATAGACCTGATCTGGTTCTAGTTCTTGTCTCTATTTGGGAGTCAGTATCTAAAAAGAGGTCTGCACACTAGACCTGCGAGTGCACGTGGCCCCATTCAAATGTGTGTAAGTGAACCTATCATGGTGTAAAATATCTCTGCTGCTGTTGACCAGCCTTATTTAACACTGCAGTAGAGTTGATTTATCACTGATTGGAGTGGGACCGTATGCACTCATTGCAGTGTTAATTTAACACTATTAAATTGACTTCATGGCCTCCCAGCATGCAAATGTCCCCGTTTTGATAACATGCTGCTGGAGGGAAGAATTAGTTTAAAAAGCATTTAATGTCTTCAGAGGTTACATTTTTAATTAATACGTCCTCGTCCAGAATGAGATCATCATTAATGATTTACTTTGACTTTTTTCACGCCCTCTCTAACATGCTGTGCTGGTGTTAATAGTCCAGTCGAAGAATAGTTCATATTTTGGAGAAATTATGAAACTTGGCAGACAGATAGAGGGGGACGGGTCATTATTCTGAAGGTCCGTTGGTCCAAAAATTAGGCCTAAATTACTTTTAAGGGACCCATCCTATAATAAGGTATTTCATGTTTAGAATAACTGCAAAATGATTTAAATAATGGAAAACTGTAACAAACACAAGCTGAGTATTGATATATGTTTTGAGATGTATATAGTAAAACCCAAAATATGTAAATATTTTATTATTTTTATAGGTTTGAAGTATGCTAAAAGGAGACCAAAAACATGGGACAGGGCTATTTTTAACAATTTTCAGACCAATGGACCGTCGGAATATTGACTAGTCACCCAGGTAGAGCATCCCAGTAGGGTCACTTTTCGATTAGGACCCAACTCTGAAACGCCGCCATCTTGAATGTTAATATGGCCGCCATATTTGATATATTTTTGTCCATAACGTCAAAGCTAAAGCAGATAGAAATGTGATTTCAGTGGCTAACCCACCATTTTCAGTGTTAATGAATCCAGTGAAATCAATATCAAGCATATCTGATGTCCGCCATCTTGGATTCAAAGATGGCCACCACATTAGACATATTTTCTTATAACTTCTACACCAAATCAGATAGAAATGTGAGTTCAGCTGATAACCCCTCTTTTGAGGTTCAGTGAGATATCTGCCATATTGGAATTCAAAATGGCCACCATCTGTGTACCACGTTTCATCATTTCTCCAAGACGTGAAATATGCCGCCATATTTTTTGGTCTTAGCCGCTGGACTATAACCAAAGCTTCGGTTTGTTTACATGTTGCTCTCAGTGATCTTGTATTTTATCCTGCTGGTGGTGCTTCTCACGCTGGACTTAATGATTAAAAGGATCCTCTGCCTGACTTTTACATAAAACTCTTTTGGCTTTTTTCTGCAGAAAAGGCGAGGAAACCGGTCACTTTCCCTCCATGTTCCTGCAGCAGGCCGGTAACAGTGGCAAAGCTGGACACTTGAGGATGAACCTGCAGGGACAGAAACCGCCGCCGCGCCGGTAAATCAGAGATAAATTCAGGTTACACATTTAAAACGGTGGACTAGATTAGAGCACTTGTCTGATCGGCCTGTCTCATCTTAAAGCAGCACTGTGTGGAAAGTACCCTCATGAAGTTTGACTTCCACATTTGCAAAAAATGCACCTGAAGGTGTCGTGAATGTCACTAAAACTACCTACAGCTGTAACCTCAGAAAAAGGAAATGATGACTTCAGTCTGAAAGCAGACTTCCCCAGACCCCAGCATCTGGGTGACAATAAAATATCAAACCAGTTGCCTTGTTATGTCGGTATGATGCATCCTGAATCATGGCAGAGGGCAATGTGGATATCTCGAAACAGAACAAACCAGTGCGAAACTGTCGTAAAACTTTATGGTGGAACATTGTGCTATTAAAAGATAGCCGTGACATTTATTAAAGCCTGAAGCCACCCTGGTACTGACCCAAAACATCGCTACCGTATCAGGAGCCAGTGCACGGCCGTTTCTACATAGTGGCTACCTAGGGCACCACCTGCAAGGGTCCCCTGCCCCCCAAAAACAAACAAACAGAAAAAAACAAATATGTGTGTCTGTGTGTCATAAAAATAAAAACTATTAACACAAAACAATAAGAGTAAAGATTTATTATTTATTATGATGAGAGAGATGATTGGAGGGGGTGGAAATCCGGACTGGGCAGATCTCGCCGAGGGCGTCAGAATGACCAGAAACACCACTGATCCAGTGCCACTTGTAGGTACTGCCCTCTATTGGTCAAGGTGCAGAAACTTAAGGACACCTTTATTATTTACAATACATTATATATGTAAAAAGTAAATATTGTGACAATAGGAACTGTTGTTTCCCACCCTGTTGGCTTGTCTGTTAAATTGTTGAAAACTTTATATAAAAAGTTATTTTTAAAAGTAAATACTGAATGTATGGACGAAAAAATCAAATAATTGAATATATTAGTATAGAATTTTGAAGAACATTTAAATAAAGCTAGTGGATGGGATGGCTTATGTAAATTTTATCCACGTGGTCAAGCAGAATGGGCGGAGCTATATGCTCGCGACCTCATGATACCTCTTGGTTTGGCAGTGCGATGCTAATCATGGCGTATTAATATAATGTTCCAAGAAATTATTTTGTAAAATCACTAACTGGTTAGCAGTGAATAAAATGAGCACATGTTCGCACAATGCATTACGTATTCATAAATAACCTCAACATGACGTTTTTAAAGCTAGCCGGCTTGGCGAGCCCAAGCTAGGCTATTTTCTCGCTAGCTAGTGTGGTTGCGATGTGGATAATACATCAACAGCTACTTGGAAGGACCGTGTTTGGATCCCCGTGACCAGTCTATCCGACAACAACGTGGTGTTTTATGAAATGACATGACTTGATACCAGTGGCTAAAATGATAATCAGCCTTAGTTTGAGCACCGTTGATGTGTGTCTCCTCAGCAATATCCACCCTGCTTGTGACTGGATCTTGACATGACAGCGTTCACCAATCTTGTACTTGACATGTAGTATCTGCGCAGAAAACGCAAGCAAACATTGTCAAAAATGGTCACACGGCCACTTTATTAACTGTAGACTGAGTGCAAACGTGCACGTTGGTCCAAAATATTGAGAAGAATTCGATTAAAATGACCATAAAAAAATCAAGACAAACTACCTCTACATACTGACACCACTTTGTGTGTCCTTTTCTGTTGTAGTTCTACCATCCGAAATGCCCAGAGCATCCACAGCCGGGCCCGCCAGCGGCTCAGCCAAGACGCCTACCGCAGGAACAGCCGTCGCTACCTCCAGCAGAAGGGCCACTACCTCCAGCAGAAGGGCCGCCACCTCGACCAGCCGCAAAAGAACTCCAAGAACCCTCCGAAGTCACCGCTGAGGGAGCGAAAGAACCAGAGTAATGAAAAACTCTTCTTTGTGACACGTCCTTTAATTTGTCGGAGGATATTTCTTAAACCAATCAGATGAGGGCTGGGTTTTAATTACAGAATGATTTGGTTTTATTGGAGTTTCCAGGAAACTCGAGTTCAACAACATATAAAGTATGTGTAGAGAAGTATCTAAACTTAAAGTCCAGCCTGCAATAAAAAAAAACATTAAATGTTGGGGCGCTTCCTGGGTTCAGACGCAGTATTTTGAGGTGCTCTTTGGATGGGAAACTGCATATCCACAAACAAGCAAAAGTCCAAGGCACCCAAATAGTTCAAAAGCCTTTATGTCCTTGGCTAGGTCACTTTAAACCATAGAAAACTCCTTGTCTTTAACCCTGGAACACTAATGTTTAGTGAGTATATCATGTAACCACCCATGGCGTGGGTAGAAATCCCCCAACTTTAGTGTTCTAGGGTTCGGTCAGATCAAGAAGATTAATATGATCCTTTGCTGTATTCGAGAGACTGTTTCTGACCCCGACCAAAATAAACTTACATCATCAATAAAGTGTCCCCAGCAAATAATGCCCCATGACACAGCCTTTTATCTGTTTAAAAAGCTTATCCTGAAAGATAAAAAAAATACCGTTTGTTAATGATAGTAAAAAAAAAATCAATGGGTGGAATTTCAGATTCTGGTCGAGCACTTAAAAAATGTCTGAGTGCTGCCAAGTATGTAAGGATTCCACATCCATTGTAACTAGAAACGTCTCAGGCAGGAGGTGCAGCTGCAAACGGTTTAATGAAATATTCAATATACTGTGATACTGGCTCAGTCAGGCTGTCAGTACCAGAAATCCCAGGTCCACCTGGAGGATCCTCAACACACTTATGTATCCTAGGAAACGTATAGAGTGACGCCATTGAGGAATCTACGTTCAGGCTCAGAAATCCAACCTTTTTCCTTTTGCCTCAGTGAGCATTCCTCAGTTCTTCGTTGAGAGACTCAGTTGGATTATGTGTAGGAGGTTGATAAAACTCTGGCGATAAGCCTCTTTGACGTACGTGTCCCCGCCCCAGATCACAACAGCGCCTCCCTTGTCTGCTTTTTTTGATTACAGTTTCTTGCAGAACTTTAGACAGTGCCGCCAAAGCGCTCTTCTCCTTGTGGTTGCTTTGTTTAGATGCCTTTTTATTCTTCAGTAAATTGTCACAGTGTCAAATTTCACTTTTTTTGGCAAATCTATATAAAAGCAGCGCTCTGAACCAAAGGGTAGACGGTAGATTTAGGTCTAAACTGTGATCCGTGGTTAAGGGTAACGGTCTGACCTGAATCGGAGGAACTTGCAGCTGCTGTAGCGTTTTGCTTAAACCATGTCAACCTTTGTGTCAAACGTAGGCCCTGAGACGTTTCTAGTTACAATGGATGTGGAATCCTTACATACTTGGCAGCACTCAGACGTGTTTTGAGAGCTCGACCAGAATCTGAAATTCCACCCATTGATTTTTTTTTTTACTATCATTAACAGAACGGACTTTAACAAACAGCATTCTTATCTTGCCATGGAGGCACGCTGTAGTCCTTTAGATGCAGGTTTATACCTGGGAAAGTGGGACGAAGACTCTTTAACCAGTAAAGGACTGTTTGTTTGTTTTTTGTGGGGACGCTTTATTGATGATGTTTGTTTATTTTGGCCGGGGTCACAAATAGAGCTACAAGCATTTCATACCTTTTTGAATAACATAAACTCCAACATCCTATTGTCTCTAGAATACAGCAAGGATCATATTAATCTTCTTGATCTGACCGTCTTTAAAGACGAGGAGTTTTCTATGGTTTAGCAAATAAAGGCTTTTGAACTGTTTGTGACAGAGAGTGCCTTGGAGTTTTCCTTGTTGGTACCGGTGCTTATCCCCGGATACCGCAGTGTGAGGCCAGTACCCATTTACAGCTGGGAGGACTGAGACAATGGAGACAAAGTGTCTTCTTGTCCAAGGACACAGACAGCCTGACCAGGAATCGAACCCAACTCCTTACCCCACTGAGCTCCCTACTCTTTATAAAGTTCGGTGAAAATGTTCTTCCCAGCCTGGGATAGTTTTGACCTTCATAAATCAACCAAGAGAGGAAAATTCAAAGAGCTTTCTTACATTGACGAGAGGTCGTTTTATCTAAACTTATTTTTCATGAACCTTAAAGGGGCACTGTGTAGGAATTTCTCCTGCCTAGCGGATAAATTGTATTTTGCATTCAAATTAATAATGCTCCCTAGCGCCTCGCTATTCCAAATGAGTATTGCAGCTACGGTAGCCGTAACATACCAAGAAGCTATGTCAACACACCTGAGTTTGCATCCAGGAGCACTCTTACAATGCGTATTAATAATAATAGTATAATACTACAACTTCATGGCATGCGTAAGACCATCATTTAACACCGTTGGCTACTTTCCAAAGAAAACTATTGATGGAGGTCGTAGCCCCCAAACATTCCTCGACGGATAGTAGCGTTCTACTGTAATGCGGCCTATGTAGCTGCTAATTAATAACACAACC
>OMMV01045219.1:5000-12695 GCA_900302635.1 Chatrabus melanurus | reverse complement strand
CATCTTCAACCGCTTAATCCGGAATCGGGTCGCGGGGGTAGCAGCTTTAGCAAAGAGCCCCAGACTTCCTTTTCCCCGGCAACCTCGGCCAACTCTGACTGGTGGATCCCCAGGCGCTCCCAGGCCAGTGAGGAGATATAATCTCTCCACCTAGTCCTGGGCCTGCCCCTCGGTCTCTTCCCAGTTGGACGTGCCAGGAACACCTCCCTAGGGAGGCGTCCTGGTGGCATCCTAACCAGATGCCCGAACCACCTCAACTGACTCCTTTCCACGCGAAGGAGCAGCGGCTCTACTCCGAGCCCCTCCCGGATGACTGAGCTTCTCACCCTATCTCTAAGGCAAATGTTACTCTTTACGTCAAATGTTGTAGATTTGAAAATGTCACAATTTATAGTGAAAGAATGATACAGATCCAAAAATAGAAAAATTCATTTATTTTTAAAAAAGAAAAGAAAAAGTAATTCAATTCATCCTTTGTGGTGGCTTGGAATTAAAAAAAAAAAAAAACAGTTGCAAATTATAGGGTTGCACTCAATGTTCACCACTTCCAAAAGTGAATCCATATTGGCCAGCTCAAATGATTCCCCCCCCCACTTGCCAGTAACACTGAGGAGTCCAAAACGGCATTCATACACAGCTGATAGACCTGCATTCATACACAAGTATAAATGTGCGGCTCTTACAGTCTCCGTTTCATAGGTTTATCAGAAATGTGACACAGGAACGTATAAGGCTCACGGTGGATTACGGTTAGTTATGTTCATAACAGTAATAATGTCTAAAAGCGCAAAGGCGGCCTTTCTGGTATGGTTGAAATGCATGCAAACGTATGAAGAAAAGCACACACTGATTGTATCTAAAGCAGTCATGATTATAACTGTAAATGTCTATATGCAGCATTTATGTGTAAATATGTCATTAGGCGCTTCTGCTGCATTGTACAGACATCTGCCATCAGATCATTGTTATCATATAGAAAGTCACACAGTGCTTAGTCAAGCATGGAATTACTTGTGGATGCTGTGTCGTTGTGTGTCATTTAGCATTAACAAGTGACATAGTAGAACAGTTCATACAGGCAGTTATCTTCAGACAGTAATCGACACAGTGACATATGTGATAAATAGCAGTGACAGAATGATCGTGGAACAACTTGTAAGAAAACCTGAAGAAGAAGGTTGTGATGTGGTCGGTTAGTAGCCCAGGGATGTGCAAACTGTGTCCGAAAGGCTCGGACGTCTATACCAAGAACCTGAGAAAAGTTAGAGTGTGTGTATACACGTGCTAGCAGCACTACCTGTTAAGTAAACCAGTGTTGTGTTACTGTTCTGCAACAACTATGACTTGGATAACTCTTGGATAAATGTGGCCTTTTACCTTGCCGACAATAACCGAAGTCAAACGCGACTGTAAATAAAAGCAAAAACTTTACACCAAAATTACTGAGCATTTCATTGACAAAATCACTGTAAATTTCAGTCATTCTCAGAAGCAGAGGAAATTCATCACGTGCCCACAGGACCCACTCAACATTTTCAGAACAAAACATACAAAACAAAACCTCGGCAAACATTCCACTGACCATTATAATCTACTCCTGCCCTCTGGTGTGACATTTCTACGGGCTGACGAGGCACAAAACAACCCGATCTCCCAGTTATCCATCCTTAGAACTTGTACTTACTATATACTGCATGGTGCCTATCCTTTTTACATTCCATCCAGTCAAACTACCCGGTTACACAAATTCTATAGTTATCTAAAGAGTTGGTGTATTGTATGCCGCACTATGTTAAAAAAGAACTTTGATCAAAACAAGCATACAAGACTTGCCATCAAAATGAAAATTAAATTTTGACGACAAATATTTGTCAGATGCACTCATGCTGAATAATGTTAATTAGCTTTCTCCACCTAGTTCAATCCTGCATGTGCGGTATTTGTAGAAATTGTGCAGGAATTGTGTATTTAATAATGACAGGCCACAAGGGCTGCTGAAAAGCAAGTTATAAACCAACTGATTGACAGGAAGCGTCTTCTGTTGGTCTCAACAATTCTTCAGTTCCTCTTGTCATCCTGAAGGTGGCGGTAATAAAACAAGTCTCGCACTGAAATCGCAGAACATGGCAGTGTGCAGCAGGCTGGTTGTGCCATAAGTGTGTGTGCGCACGCGTACGCGCACGTGTCAAGCGCACACAGTAGGCGTGTACTCCACATGTCTGTGTTCAGAGATGTGCTGTGTTCCTGCACGTGCACAGAGTAAGTGTAGTTGCAGGCGAGAAGCACGCTGTCCACCCCAGCTCCTGCATGGTCTCGTTCCCTAGTCGTGAAGAATCTTGCAGCGGAGCTAAATGCTGGTCCTGAAGAGGCGTCCTCTTCATGGCCTCCACATTACCAGCGCTCAATCTAAGATGCACATCTCTTTGCATTGTTGCAGTCAATTTTCAAGAGTTAACCTAAAAGCAGCAATTACAACCCATCAGTTCACAGATGGAAGATAGCTTTTGTGCATGTTATGTGCATGTGTGTGGGGGAGATCCGTGTCAACTTTTCTGACATTTTTTTTCCTTCTCTTCGTAGGCCTTTTGTGCACACAGCGTAAAAAGTATCCGTGCCTGTCTTGTTCTTACATGTTTAAATCACAATGGATTAAAAGTTTCTCCCTGATTAACAGCGTCTTCAATGCCCAAAGTCAAAACATATCAAATTGTTTTAAAATTTTTACAAGAACACTCAAAGATTGCATACCTCTGCCAAGATCCACCACTTCTCTGTTTGTCCTTAAAGGGGTCATATTGTGACAAATGGGTTTTAAGCTATATTTTACAGTTAAATAATATTTTGGGGTTTCATGTTAAATATCCCCAAAGTTCCACATTTCTTTGTCTATGCATAGAGCAAAGTTTAGGTGTGAAATAGCTCATTTTAGACTTCTGCGACAGATGCCACAAAAGCCAATAACTGAGCCTCTGCTTGCTCTGTAAGACACGCCTACTGAGCCGGTCTGCAGTCTGTGCAACACACCCACACAGTCTGTGGGAAACATGGAAAGATGCCTTGCTCTGAAGGGAGAGGTGGGCGTGGCGAACATCAACCTCTTTCCATTTAAAGGTACAGGCACAGAGACAGGTCTTTTTAAGACACATATGAGCTTGCAGAAAAGGTCTATAATATGACCTCATTAACTGAAGTGCCACTTGGGGGGGGGGGTTGCTACAAATAAAAAATGAAGACATTATATAATTATTATATAAGTATTTAATAAATGATCCTGGATCCACAACCGGATCACCTAAAAATCTATTAAACTCTTACTTGACTGAAGACCTACCTCTTCACCAAATTTAATTAAAATCCATGCAGTCAAACTGTACCAAACACACAACCTCCTTGGCAGAAGTAAATATAAAACACAAAGTACAATAGCTGATAGCCTAAATATTCACCTCCTTCAGTACGAAACACTTTACTCATCAATAGGCTGTGTGTGAGAAGCAATTTAAAATTGAAGCTGGTTAATTACTATCCTATAAAAGCGATATCACAACGACAAGAAAGGAAATCAGAAAACTGAAGGAATTCAATGTGGCGCACAGTAAAGCCGGTCTCTAAATGGAAAAATGGTATAGCTGTAAATCTGATGTGTACAGACCATCTTAAAAAGTGATTTCTGTGAGATGGACACCTATTAGTGAGGCCAGTTATGTGGCCTCAACAGCAGACTGCAAGAGCATGGCAACTTCCAAGGTTTTGTTTTTGCAGAAACTTAACAATCCCAAATGTGAAGCAGGAGCCACAGAGGAACAACCTCAAAACAGCAATGTTATTGTAGTTGGGGGGAGGGGGGGTTTACGCCACAGTCCAGACCTCAATCTACTAGAAGATCTGTGGCAAGACTTGATAATTATGGTACTGCTCAATCACACTCATGCATGCACTTAGATAAAAATTGAGCCAGAAAAACAGGCAGAAATTTGTCTAACCAATGCAAAGCTGATAGAAAGCTACCCACATGGAGTTGAGTGTAATTACTCCCAAAGGTGCCTTCATTAAAGTCTACTACTTGTTTGTAGGAGGTGAATACTTGTGCAATGATCCTCTATTACTTTGTGCTTTAAGCATGTATTCAGCTACACTTCAAGAGACTTCTTTTTTCTTGGGCATTTAAGTCTTTTTTGTTGGCCCCTGTGAAGAAGGCTTAATTGTTCCACTGTGATGTAATTTTGCAAATAAATCATAACAAAAAGTCTGAGGAAGGACAGGCTGGATCCTTGCTATTGATACTGTACGGGGTGAGTAAAGGTGAAGGAGGAGTGTCAGGCAATCCTTTCCTCCATAGTGGGCTTGTTGCTGGGGATGGGTTGAGCCGCGTACACACTTCTACTGTGGCTGTCCACGCTGTGAAAGTAAGGGTGGCTCAGCGCAGCAAAGGCTGATATCCTCCTGGAAGGGTTGAAGGCAAGAAATTGCTGCATAGAGAGACGAGAAGAAAAAGTGAACAAATGAGGGGATATGGGAATGAAATCCACTGATGGGAAGGATGAATGGATTAATAAAACAATCACATATAATTATTGGGGGAAAGACCAAAAGAAGAACCAGTATTATAACAAAAGGCACTTTATTTGCTAAATGTCTCACCAAGTTTTAGGCACTATAGAGTTCCCCCTGGGTGTACCTATGGTGTGAGTGTTGTGTCTATTGTATTTACTTCCCTGGGTGTACCTATGGTATAAGCACCAAGTGCCTAACATGTTGTTAAGTTGCTGTATTTGCAAGATAAATAAGTTCTTCCTCATGAATATGTGGAAATATATGCACCAAACTAACCAAAAAAACTAATCAGCTCATCAACTCCCCAAGGTGTACCTGTAGTATAAGCATCAAGTGTCTACTGTGTATTGTTAAAAGAGTTATTGCGTTCACAAAAATGATTCGACACACACACAGACAGATAGATGTAAGAATGACGATATAATGTAACGCAGACCATATACATATAGTGGTGAGACATACAAGCATGACGAGATATTCAAATTTATGAATCAACTACAGCATAACGGATTTGACTGGAGTGGACATAGGCTCATACTACTCACCAATAAAAGGGCCCTTCCCTGCTCATCCATGTCTGGAACCAAGTCCTCGATTGGTTTAGGGGGCCGGGGGGTAAAGGCGCTCTGTGGTAGGGCAACCTCCTGGGGCCAGTCCTCTGCTGAAGGTACCCCAACAACACTGCAGCAAAGTCATAAATTAGTGCTGCTTCAAGCGAACTTGAAAATTTCCTTTGAAGTACTGGAGGGATGTAAAATTGTTCTAATGTATCCCAGCAGTGCAGCATATTTAAAGCAGGGAGGCTGCGCATGCATTTTTTAAGAAAGCATAACACAGAACCTCAGAAGCTGCAACAGGAAGTGCTGCTCATGACACTCACTCAAAAATCTTTCCCAGCTGATCGACATCCGAGTTTCCTCGAAACAGAGGTCTGAGAACGACAAAAAGGAAAAAAACGGCAGTTTATTCAGTGTTGCTGATGCGGACACGACATTACATGCAAAGGATTATAGTAATAGATTAGAACAACAACAGTTAACATGCATTTTGGGCAAAGATCTACTTTAGTTATGAGCCCGAGAGGAATGTGTGACTGGGAAGGGAATGTTTGGAGTAACCGCTCGTTCACAGCGCCGTCTCGGTTGAGAAGTGTCGGTGGTATTGGTGTTGAGGAGAAGGGAGGGTGAGAGGAGGGATGAAAGGAGGTAAAGAGCAGCAACAGGGCTGCTGGTGGTTCCTGTGGCTTTGGGCTATTTGCACAAATCCTGGTAGTCATCAGCACAAGTTTTCCATCTTCTGCAAAGGGTTCCGTTTGAGAACCCTACTTTTTGTGAAACGGAGGATCGTACATATTGTTTATCACAAGAGAATGCAAGGGAGCATGAAGCCCCATCTCCAAAGAAGTGAAAACGTGAAGGGAAACAAAATTGTGACCACCGATCGCAGAATGCAATCTGCAACCTCGCCACTAGATGACACTACATCCTTCACGCTGCAGCTTTAATGACAAGCTTGAAGTCTTTTTTTTCCCCCAATGCCTGAACTGATCAATATTCACCAGCAGATGTCAATGCAATGCAAGATATTTTCACACCGGTGTGCTTGCACACATCCGTGTATGAATTGTGCATCCAGACTTTATACACATCCAGTTCAAGTGCACACACTTAACTGAAGTCAACACAGGCTGGCTCGCCACCATGTGCTCCCTGCAGTTTCCCACTCACTAGAAGCTTTACATAGCTGAACACCCACACTTTCCTACAGAGTCAGACATGGGGAAATTAGTCACACAGGGGTATTTTGCACGTTTTTTTTAAACGCAGACAGAAAACACTCTATCACATGCTACGGCTTTGAATTTCACAGTAAATCCTCTGTGGTGTTCGGTTAGAGTATTTTCAATAATCATAACTGGAATCTAACCCATGGCTGTCTTATCACAGGTTTTCTGGTTTTTGTTTTTTTTAATATGTTGCACCTCTTTAAGATCACACCAAACCAGTTCTGACTGTTGCAAGAAAAGAAGAAGAAGAAAAAAAAAAACCCTATTCACCTACAACAAAGTCATCGTGCCAAAACAAGTAGGGCTGATAATTCCAAGAGGTCCATTTTTAAATCTGGAGTGGTTTGTTGGTTTGTTGGACGAGGATAGCTGGATTCACACAGAACCGGCCACTGGCATGCACACACGGTCAACAGACACGTTTGCACACACAAACGCACACACACACAATTTGCACGTGCATGTAGGCATGCATACGCATGCACGCACAAACACACACACACACACACACACACAATCAAAAGCTGGTGGCGTTGCAGGGAACGGACTGAGGATTGGGTTGAGGCAGCTGAGTCAAGCTTCCTTTGTGCCATCACTTCTCTGTCCCACATTCCACTGAGATGACCACCGGAATGTGTGTTCGCATGTTTGCACGTGAGAGCATCAGTCAGTCTTGGTGGCAGAGGGACGACCTTCTCTGTACACGAGTGTGTTTGTCCGAAGTGCACGCATGGTTGTGTCTTTGATGATTTATCAACCGAGTTCCAAACTGTGAGAAAGTCAACACGGATGTGGGGCCTCTCCCCGCAACTTTAACGACACGTTAGACTCCAACCTTTTCGATTGGAGGAATGTCAACAAGTGCTCTCTCTCCATTCAATCAAGCCATGACTCACCCTGACACTATCCCAGCCATGCAGATGCAGACTTGTATGATATTTGCTCAAACTCTTTGACAACAATTTCCCAACTATCCTTGCTAAACTAGTCATTACGAGACGTCAAAGCAGATTGTTGCTTTACAATGGAGTACTTCATGGTGAGAGAAAAGAGAAAATGCTCTGTTGGAAACCTTTGAAGGTTTCATGAGTAATGTTCTGAGACTGGATGTGGAATTCTCTGACCAGCACCATAAAGCGACGCTGCAAGAATCAGTCACACAATCTGATTTCTAAAATGATATATGTCACACTCCAAATTAAAACTCAAGTAGATTTTAAACTGGTCCAACTTTGACAACATTTATCCTTATTAAAATGTAAACCTTTCCCCGGTAGACAGTGTATTTTCAGAGGCTTTGCAAAGCCGAGGCATATACCCTGAAAAATGCAATGAGTGAATAGATAGATAACTAG
>OMMV01045205.1:0-10621 GCA_900302635.1 Chatrabus melanurus | reverse complement strand
TGTATGCAGCACGGTGGCTCAGTGGTTAGCACTCTTGCCTCACAGCAAGAAGGTCTGGGGTTCGATTCCCACCATGCCCAGTTCCTTTCTGTGCAGAGTTTGCATGTTCTCCCCGTGCCTGCGTGGGTTTCCTCCGGGCGCTCCGGTTTCCTCCCACTATCAAAAACATGCACATTAGGGTCTGCTCCTCTCTCTGCCCTTGACCAAGGCAGCGTCTCTACATCTGGAGTTGGTCCCCGGGCGCCGGACTGTGGCTGCCCACTGCTCCTAGTGGTTGGATTGAGTCTAACTGTAATTAGGATGGGTTAAATGCAGAGGAAAATTCCACCAGCCTGGCTGTGTGGTCATTAAATAAAATTAATTAAAAATTAAGGTCTGCACCAAATCAATCGGTCCGAGTCCTCCAAAAAGAGGTGGTCTCAATCCGCACCAAATACTAAACTCTGGTGCAGTCCCTCCTGTTGAGAAAGTAACCTAAAACTAGGGGTGGGCGTTATAAACGGTCGACGATATAAACAATATAAATTTGCCCAGCGGTCAGGATTTTGATTATACCTGCCAACCGTGATAGCTGGTGGTGTAACAGCTCATAGTTGATCTGTGATCCGTACCGACCATACCCCATACGTTCAGCATGCACGTGAACTTCAGATTAATTGCAAAGTTTACACAACAGTGTGACTTTCTGTCATGGTGACTTGTTTTTAAAGTGCTAACTACATTAATTTCGATGCATTTGCGGTGAAATCACAGAATGAGTGGAGCAAGTGCAGCTGCACGTTCACGTGAAGTCGCGAACGCAGCTTCTTAAAAACAGCCTCGTGCTCCGTTAGCGACAGCATGCTGCAGGCTCAGAGTAGTTTTCCTCAGCCACATGACGCAGATGTTTCAATTTCTTATTCAGTCCAATTCAATTACATTTATATTGCCCAAAATCACAAGCCCTCTCTGTGGGTGTTACACTGTCTACAACATGCAACAACACACACCATCCTTGGACTTTCTTACACAATGAAAGTAACACCAATTACTGACTTGTATAGTGCCACGATAACAGAGAAAGAAAATGCCATTAGTACAAATAGATTAGAATTAGAAAAAGTATAACATAAATACAGAGAAAGAGACTCATCAGACCAGCTGTCATTCAGGTGACATTGTCCTTATCACAGAGAAGATAGACCTGTCTGTCTATCCTCTATGGGTTACAGTCAACAACCCAACAACCCCCACACTGGGGTCAGTGATCAACCACTGGACAGATCAGTGGTCAAGAAACAAAGACAGGAAGAAGTAGATGGGTGAAAGGAATGGAATGAGAATGTTTAGGAAAGGATATAGTTTGAAGATGACGTTAGATGTATACAGGACCTGAGGCCCATTGGTGTCGGTACTGAGTTCAGAGTATTTTTAAAATTGGGGCATGAGGTGATTTTGTGGAATCTGGCATTACTTGCATTTATCTACCTGTTGTTATGGTATTTTAGAGAAGTACATTTCCAAATGAGATCAAAACAGGAATGCATTTAGACGCATAAGTGGAAAATTATTAAGAATGTTCATTGATTGCTCAAATACGACAAACTTGAACAAATTTGTCATACATTCCCCACACAAGTGTCATGGTTCATGTCTTTGGTGTTCATCTGATGACTCTTGGGATCATGGTTCATGTCTCTGGTGTTCATTTGGTGACTCTTGGGATTCTGATACTTTTATAAATTACTACTTACTGTCTCCTCTACTTTCTTCACAGGCAGCTTTGCTGGATGGACTGATTCGTACTGATGCCTCACGAGTGTCCTCGACCACTCTCATTTCCTGTTCCCATCCAGACGTCATTGTGGTATGGCCTTCCTGTGCTGCTTATATATGCAATGAAACCAGCTTTTACCTGACACCAGTGTCACTCTCTGCTCACTTGTCTTGCTGTCACAGTAAAATCTGGCCATGACTGATCCTGCGGAGAATGATCCAGTAAGAAGAGTGCTCAACGTCTTCATGCTCAGGAACAAAAGATTGCAGGCCTTTCCGATGTGCTTCATTCTCTGCAGAAATCCCAAGAGAGCATAATTTGTCATTTAGAGCTGATGACTAGCCAGCAGCTGACACCGGAAGGAGTGCATGCAGCTGCTTGCAATGTCAGCAACACAGAAAGCAGCTGAATTTCTAGGGTTGAATCCAGTGGTCCAAAGTGAGCCCTGACTTCCACCTACTAATTGGAATGACAGAGACGCAGAGACACGCCGGTCTTTCCTGTTACTCTGTTCCATGACCTCCCTCCAGCCCAGTTGTATCCTACGGACGCCTCCCAGGTCACATTCATTATCACTCATCTTACGCCAGGGAGTGGGCAGTGGTAGAATGGAACAGAGGGTCACCTGTCTGCTGAACAGCCCAAACCTTTTCCGATGCCATGCGCAAGGTTTTCGAGAGTGGGGCTCCTGGACATGAAGCTGTCTGCAGACTGCTGTCTCTATGCCAGGGTACTGGTCGAGAATTGGACTAAGAAATCAAGTTCTAAACCTTGGCAGCTGATAGTGTTTGGAATGCTCCTGCTTTCTGTGATTCTTTTTTGGATAGGCTATCTGAACAGGTCAAGGACCATCTCGCACGACTCGACTTTTCTCCAAAACTTTGATGATCTTTTGGCCTTGGCCACAAAAATCGTCCAACGTCTTCACAACCGCAAACTGGAATGAATTCACTCCTCTCCAAGCTACTAGCGGGGATCCACTCTCCCACCTCATCTATGTCTGTCTCACCTTCCAAGTTGTCAGTGTCAGTTCCTGCGCCATCGCCGGAAGAACCTATGCAGACTGGACATTCTTGACTAACACTGGAGGAACGACAGTGACAAGTTAAAATGGGAGTCTGTATTTACTGTGGGGCCACGGGACACTTCCTTGCCAGTAAAAGACCAGGCTCATCAGGGAATAAGGATGCCTGATGAGCTGTGCCCCCACAAAGTCCTCCACAGCTTGACCCATAATCCCAGCCACCCTCCATGTGCCTTCTGGACCACTGAACCTCTGCATCTTCATAGACTACGGCACAGATTAAAATTTCACTGACAAATACCTGACACAGCAATTAAACATCCCCCATGAAGCCCTGGGAGAGAGTCTGTGGGCAAATGCCCTGGATGGTTGGCTGCTGGCGGTGGTTTCACACCAGACTGTTCCTCACTTCAGATATGGGAGTAGGGGTCATACTCACACAACGGCCCACTGAGGACAACAAGATGCACCCATGTGCATTCTTCTTCAAAACGTTGTCCCCAGCGGAACGCAATTAGGACCTTGGCAACTGAGAGCACTTCACTGTTAAGTTGGCACTGGAAAAATGGAGACATTGGCTTGAGGGGGCCAGCCAGCTGTTTAAAGTCTGGACTGATCATAAAAATCTTCAATACCTAAATTCAGCCCACAGGCTGAACTCTCGTCAGGCCAGGTGGGTTCTTTTCTTAACACGATTCAACTTCACCTTTTTCCTATCGACCTACACTGCCAATACGTGTTTAATGCATTAAGCCTGCCGTTTCCTGATCAGTCGCCTTGGTATGTTTGCTAGCTGTGTATTGACCCTTTTCTTGTTTAAGTGATTTACTCATTTTCTGCTTTCACCACAGACACCTTTGCTGGACAAACTGATTTCCTGTGTACAGACTCCTTGCCAGTGTCCTCGACCACACTCATTGCCTGTTCTCATTTGGATGTCATTGTGGTACATTTTCCTGCGCTGCTTGTTCTGCTTCAATAGATGTAACTGAGCAATAAAACCAGCTTTTATCGAATACCAGTGTCGTTCTCTGTTTGGGGGTCACCGATTTTGCCATCACAAGCATGATTTCCACATCAAGCTCTGCTAGTCTTGTGATGAATTTAATTAACACTTAGTTACAAATCATGCACTGTAAAACCAAATAAGTTGAAAATATTTAAAATGTTTGTTGTAACTGATCACCTAAGAATATTTAACAAGCTGTAATAATTTTATTAAATAAAATATTGTTGTGATTTCAGCCTCACTGCTTGTTTAATCCTTTGTCCCTGTTTGTCCACATGGAGGAGTATGGAGTCTGCAGGGCTCCTGCTGTCAGCACACCTGTGACCAATCACCTACTAATCAAGCCTGCAGTATTTAACCACCAGCTTCTGGAATATCAGAATATCAGAATTCCAGAATATGTTTCATGTTTGTTTCATATTTTAGATTCAACTGATGGTCTCAAACACATTAAGAAGACATGAAATTCCACAAATTAATTCTTGACAAGACAAAAGGTGGCTACTTTGAAGAATCTAAAATATATGTAAAACATTCTGGTTTGCTTTGTTTAACACTTTTTTGTTTACTACATAATTCCATATGTGTTCCTTCATAGTCTTGTTGTCTTCAGTATTAATCTACAATGTAGAAAGTAATAAAAATAAAGAAAAAACATTGAATGAGAAGGTGTGTCCAAACTTTTGACTGGTACTGTAAGTGTCAAGAATAAGTATCCTTCTCCGCTCATCAACTCAGCATTTGATTCCGTACATGGTACTACCATTTTTTCCAAGTTCTAAAAATCACCTACCAGCTGGTCTGCATCTTAGATGGGGACGAATGGAAGACTGTGTTCAATACACCACTGGGCCACTTTCAATACCTGGTGATGCTGTTTGGTCTGACCAGCGCTCCTGCCATCTTCCAGGTACTAGTCAATCATGTTTTGAGGGACTTCCTGAACAGGTTTTTTTTCATCTACCAAAATGACATTCTGATTTTTCTCCCAAACTAAGATGGAACACATTCTATAGGTCCACTACGTACTACAGAGATTGGTGGAGCATAAGTTAAGGCAGAGAAGTGCGCTTTCCCCCTGCCCTCTGTGGTCTTCCTGGGCTTCATCATTGACAGAGGGCAGCTGTGGGCAGACCCTGAGAAAATCAACACAGTATCCGAGTGGCCCACTTCTTCCAATCTGAGACAGCTACAGCATTTCCTGGGATTCGCAAACTTCTATTGCTGCTTCATTAAGAACTACAGCACCATTGCCAAACCTTGTACCCAGTTAACCTCCACCTTCACTCAATTTACTTAAGACTGCTGAGGCGGATGCACCATTCCAACACCTTAAACATCTTTCACCTCTGCACCCATCTTCATTCAACCAGACCCATCTAAACAGTTCATTGTGGAAGTCGATGCATATGACGTAGGAATTGGAGCCTCCTCTCCCAATGGGCCACTCTGGATAATAATCTCCACCCATATACATTCTTCTCACACAGATTGTCCCCACCTGAAAGCAATTATGATGTGGGCAACCGAGAATTGTCGTCAGTAAAACTGGCTTTAGAGGAATGGCAACACTGGCTTGAGGGGGCTGAACAGCCATTCCTTGTATGGAATGATGACAAGAAGCTGGCATATATCCAGACTGCTAAGAGGCTTGACATCAGGCAGGCCTGTTGCATGCTGTTCTTCGGCTGCTTTAATTTCACCCCTACTTATCGTTCAGTTTCTAAGAACAGAAAACCTGATGCCCTCTCTCACCGGTTCACTTCTGAAACCAACCCTCAGCCATACAACACCATCCTTCTGTCCTCCAGTGTTGTTGGTGTCCTCACCTGGAGATTGAGATGGTGGCCCAAAGGGCTCAACAGGGGCTTCCCATCCCCATGTCTGTTCCCAGGTACTTGGGATTGGGTGGGGGGGCACAATTCCAAGTTTGCCTCTCACTCCAGTTGCAGCCGCACTCTCCATCTGCTATAACAACATTTCTGATGGCCCAGGATGACCAAAGACACACAGAGTTACATAGCAGCATGTACAGAATGCGCCCGAGGGAAGTCCCTGCATTGACCTCCAGCAGGTCTGCTCCATCCACTCTCCACACCCAGTCACCCTTGGTCACACACTACTGTACATTTTCATATCGGCCTTCCACCCTCCCAAGGCATGACAACCATTCTCACCATAATCGACAGTCTCCAAAGCCATACTCCGTCAGGTATCTGAGCTTATACTCAGGGACAGGGTGAGAAGCTTGAATATCTGGGAGGGACTTGGAGTACAGCCACTGCTTCTTCGCATTGAAAGAAGACCTGGTCGTCCCCCTAGGGAGGTCTTCCAGGCATTTCTAACTGGGAGGAGGGCCCAGGGAAGACCCAGGACATGCTGGAGGGATTATACTTCCCAGCTAGCTTGGGAATGCCTCAGAGTCCCCCAGGAAGAGTTAGAGGACTTGGCCGAAGACAGGGAAGTGTCGGCTGAGCTGCTTGGTCTGCTGCTACCACGACGGGACAGGGATAAGCAGCAGAAAATGAATGAATGATTGAATGAATGAACAGCAATTTCAACTTGACAAAATTTTAACTTCACATGCACATATACATATATTCAGCCTTTGTATTGGTTACCAGACATTAAATTTCATTTTACTTGATGAAGAACATTATCACAACTGTAACTGCACACTGGCGGGATGAGAGACATCCTGGTCAGCTGCTTGTCCACACAGGATGTGTCTTTATATTTTATGCCACTGCAAAAATTCAATCAGAAAGGAATCATGATGACCTTCTGTGGATCAGTGATTACATTCTTTATTAGGTTTTTCCATCTCTAAACATATTGATTCCAGTGTGAGGAAAAGCCAAAGGGAAATCATGTTGTTGTTGTTGTTGTTATCTCATACATCAGTATGCTGAAGTCCAAAGACCCAGAGCATCATGATGAATTATGCTTAGGATTAATCCCACTGTGACACAACAAACTGGGTTAACCATGACTGAGCACATTTTGGCATCCCTGCATAGTAGGCAGTCCTCAATGACCTTGGACATGCCCTGGAATTGTCCATCATAATGTGTCTTTGGAAACATCTCCTGTTGTCATCACTGCAAACCAGTATTAAAACTTATGAAGTACTGGTACAATTTGTGTCCATTCTCAGTGCCTACAGTATGGACAACTTTTGTCTGTTGCATCAACAGTTATATGGCTTCATGGTGGAGTGGCACACAGAAGGATTTCTTTAAAAAGAAGACGTGAAATTTCAGGTACAGTTTGCTCAAAAGCAGGAGAGAATCAAGCCTAAATTTGATCTGCTTTGTTGCAGTAAAATCCTTCTCTGCTCTGCTCCACTATAAAGCTGTAACTGATGATGCAACAGATAAAAGTTGGACAATGCAGTATTTCCAATCACAGCCACAGAAGTCTATAACTGGTTCAGAGCTGTCATGGATGTCTTGGTGGCTTCCATCACAAGTGTTCTTGCATGGTCACTCAGTTTTTGAGAACTGCCTTCTCCAGACAGATTTACCATATAGTACCATACTGTTTGTATTTCTTAATAATTGATTTAAATGACGTCCATATTCATTCACTTGGAAATGGTCATGTATCCAACTTCTTATTGCGATGATTGTATTAAAAATAACCCTCTTATTTAGTGTGTCCGATTACTTATGGCCTCTGAAAATGGAGGGACTGTGTATAAAAAATGCCTGTAATTCCTAAATACGTCATGTGATATTTCTGTTAAACCCCTTGAATTAAAGCTGAAAGTCTAAACTACAACCCCAAATCAGAAAAACTTTGGACAGTATGGAAAATGCAAATAATAAAAAACAGCAGTGATTCTTGCATTTAATTTGACTTTTATTTCAACCCAGATACCTCCGAGCCCAGAGAAGTTGACACCGCTTCTGAACAAGGCCAACATTAGGCTTATTTTTTGCACAGTATTAAGTGACATTTGGGAATGTAACTCCATATTGTAATGCTTGACAATCATTTCCAAAAGTAATCTCTTGCCCTTGTGGTTATATCAGCTATTGATAAATGACGGTTTTTGATGCAGTGCCATCTGAGGGATCAGCAATCATGGGTGTTCAGTTTAGGCTTGCAGGCTTGCACCCTTGCCCTTTACGCACTGAAATTCCTCCAGATTCCTTGAATCATTTAATGACATCATGCACTGTAGAGAGAGAAATATGTAAATCCCTTCCAATATTTCTTTGAGGGACATTGCTTTTAAACATTTCAAAAATTTTCTTATGCATTTGTTGACAAACTGGAGATCCTCTGCCCATCTTTGCTCATCAAAGACTCAGCCTTTCGTGGGTACTGCTTTTGTACCAAACATGATTTCAATCATGTGCTCGCATCACCTGTTTGAAATAATGTCATTATTTATTTATTTATTTTACCTCATTACAACCCCTAAATTGCCCCTGTCCCAACTTTTTTTGGAATGTGTTGCAGTCCTGAAATGCAGGAATGGATGTATATTAACAAATGAAATGATGTTGACCACACAAAACATGAAATACAGTGATGAACCAAAGTTTGTGAACCCTTGAGCTATTACATGTGTGAATGTTGGAATGACATGAAATAAAAAAAAAAAAATCAGGCTTCTGTATGTACATTTTTTTGAAAATGATGCCCTTTAAAGTCACAGTGAAAATAATTTCTACAACATGACATAAATGAAATAAAGTTTTCACTCTGAGTTTAAAGGGCATCATTTTAGATTTTTTAAATATACAGAAGTCTGATTATTATTATTTTTTTTGATGTCATTCCAAAATTCAGACCTGTAATAGCTCAAGGTTTCAAAAGATTTTGGTCATCACTGTGTCTTGGGTTCATACTGTCTGCAATGAAATAGAAGTCAAAGTAAATGTAAGAATCATCCATTTTCCATACATCCCAACATCTTCTGATTTGGGGTTGTAAAAGCATAGCTTGATTTTTCCATTGTGGAGTTGTACAGAGGTAAAACTACAAATACTGTTATTGTCTAGCTACTTATGGATCTGACTGTACGTGGGTGTCCCCTAGGACTTTTCCAGTTGCTGGGGTCCTCAACACTGAGGCACCTGATTCATACCACATGGCCAAAATGTTGTAGCTGATGTTCCTTGACAGCAGAAGTAGTATCTCTCATGTCATATGTGTCTCCCTAAGTAACTGTTCCTTTAACACAAATCATTCCAGCAGTACCCAAGGATCCTTCGAAGAGACCTAGTACCAAAGACATCCAGTCGTCACATTAGGTCACTGTTTAGTATCCAAGCCTTACAACAGTATGGCAGGAAGCACCAGAACCCTAAAGACTTGAACCTTTATTCTTCTGCAAAGGTTTCAGCATCACCAAACACCTCTGTCCAGTGACCTCATGACTCAAAAGCTCTTCCCACATGTCTCTCAATCTGAAATCTGTGTCGAGGACACAGAGACTTGAATGTCACTGTTGAGATAAATGAATCTCTCAACAAGTTCAACACTTTAACATTGAAGAGATGCACTGGCCAAGTCCAGGGAGTCACTGAAAGCCTGGATGTTAGTGTTGATCCAGGATAATTGCAAATCCAGACACTCTGACTTCTCACCCAGCTTATAAGCAGGGTATCCATTCATTCCACAGTGATCACAGTATAATCCACAAAGACAAGATCAGCAAACCTTTCCTCACTGACAAAGGCATCAAAGTCGCTGGTCTCCACAACCCTACCCAAAACCCAGTCCATACAAGCATTGAACAACATTGCAAAAATCAACATGGGCTACAAAGAATCAGTCGATATTCATGCTTACATTCAATGAGTACTCGCAGAGCTAGGT
This sequence comes from Chatrabus melanurus, assembly GCA_900302635.1. Taxonomy (NCBI): domain Eukaryota; kingdom Metazoa; phylum Chordata; class Actinopteri; order Batrachoidiformes; family Batrachoididae; genus Chatrabus; species Chatrabus melanurus. Next base: position 997 of record OMMV01045205.1, on the reverse strand, counting down.
TATTGTGAAAATGTATTATTGTGTGTACTAACATTTACCAAAAGAAATTTCATTTGCAAAATCATTCAACTGTCAAAATCGTAAAAATCATACAACTTTATCAAATCATATTACTCCTGAATCGTGTCAATAGAAAATGCACACAAAGAGAAGAGAAATGGAAATTTTGTCCACTGAAGCTGCGGATTGGTTACTTTGCATAATCTTTATTCATATTATTCATTAATAGCAGTAGTGTTAAACCGGTGCCTGAAAGGGCAGAGAGGGTGGACGTTTTTATTGCAACCTCAGACTCGACTGGGTGATTTCACTGATTTAACACGGCTTTGAGCAGTGGGGAAAAGCTCATTACTCAAACCACCTGTTAATGGGGTTTGTCCAATTGAAAAACTGCACCTTCTCTGCTCTTTCTAGAAGGAGTTTGAAAGGCTGTCAACTGATTTACAGCATTCAATCATATTCATTCAGATGTGCAGGGTGGTTTGATGGCATACATTTTCACTATTGTGCCACATGTTCACTGTTTTGGCAGTTGGCCAGCTCAGTGGGCTGCTGCTCTTCACCGCAAATGCAATCCAAAGTAGGCAACAAACTAATGCTGTGTGCTGCTGTTTCACGCATACTTTGTGCTTAGTATGCAAAAGCCAGCTGTGCCTGGGGGTGGCAGTGCTACTGGCTTTTTGTTGTGTTCGCTGCTTACTGTTGTTTTTGCATTATTATAAGAATAATTTGCTGTTGTTTGTTCCTCATGCATGGTTGATGGCCGTGTGTTTGCTTGTTGCTACTCTTCCTAAAGCACTGCTGACCTCTCTCTCTGCAACCTTTCTTAGGTCACAGGTCTGACTCCATTATTCAATACTAAAACATGCATTCCTTTTTGTCTGTTCTTTTCCCTCATTATCTTTTCTCATGGTGTGAATTGCTGATTATGGTTACTGTTTGGCTTTACTTGTTTCTGCGCCTCACTTAGGGTGACCTTTACTTCCTTTGGGTGGCA
>OMMV01045130.1:5014-18857 GCA_900302635.1 Chatrabus melanurus | reverse complement strand
TCATGACCCTAGATGAGGAAAAGTCACAAAATTTCGTGAAGAAAAAGAAAGGATAACCAGTACTTTGGTCAACACAAAAACCGAAATGGGTCAAATTGACCCTTAACATAATACAAGGGTTAAGTGTGCTTTAAAGGCCAAATGTTTGAAAGTGGAGAAGGTGTCCATGCAGCGGCTTGTCTCTGTGCCCTCAGCTTCAGTCTTGTGTTCATCCTGGACCATTTGGCTCCAGGACTTGTGCCTTGTTGCAGCAACAAGAGAGTCTTGGCTTTGTTGTTTCCATCTTCAGAAAAGACTTGCTCATCCTTGCAAACCAAGCCTGGGCTGATCAGGATCACAGGATTGCAGTGCATGGATTCTTTTTTGTGCTGGATTTTGCCCTGAAACATCTGCTGGAGATGTTTTGGTTGTTTTTTTCTCATCCTTGGATGTAATTTAAGATCGATTTATACTCGGTGCAAACCTGTTTCTCTGCATTCACACAGTGGCTCTTCTCTTTATGGCTTTGTTCTTTAGCTCTTTCTTGCATGGACCATTAGTCTATTGAAAGGTTATGTTGTGTGGCAGCATCTGTGGCAAATAAAAGTTCAAATCAATCATGTTTGCTGCCTAAAATTTGTAGAGTGAGATTGGGAGAGACTGGTACATTTAATATTTGGGATTGAGCCAGTTTAGAGGACGACCTATTCAGCCATTTTCTGTCAAGGTCGCTGTGCAGCCCCATCGGCTAGAACGCCGCCGCCTCTGAAAGATGTGCTGTAGGGAACCAACAACAGCTGAATAACGTTCAGCGTTTATTAGCTGCACATCCTGCAGCTCTTTCATTAAGTGTCACAAGAAGGTTCTCAATGTTGTTTGTAGCAAAGCTGCAAAAGAACGATGCACTTATGTAGCCATTGCTCGAACTTACATAATAAAATACAATAAAAATGAGAAGTTACTTGAGCTCTGTTAGACCACTCATCAAGGGACTGACTCACTTCTGCCAAGGCGCAAAAAAATCCCATATTGAAGTGATTTAAAAAGTCTTGAAATTTCCTGGCTCTGCTCCTTTATGCGTATTGAACTCAAAATATAATGATTTCTTTTGCAGGCCAGGCTCAGGCTTTTCACCAAGTTCTGTGAAAATCAGTTTTGATCCTGTCCTATTAACAGACAAACCTGTTAACAAAACTGGCCAAAAACGGGTGCACATCTATATTCCCCAGTATCTATGCTCCCCGGTACCTATGCATACGAGATTTGTTCAAAATAAAAGTAGAAACAATGCATTTGTCACACATATGCATTTTTTGAGTTGCTTAAATTAGGACAATTCCCACTGTCATGTTAATACCTTAATTTGGGGTTCAAAATAACATTTTGAAAAATATCTACTATTCATTCAAATTATTACAGTGCAGCAAATAAATGCAAGATATGTTGATCCATTCAAGATCGCTTGAGACCGGTCAGAAAATTACTTATTTTGGGGGTCAGAAAATTTTCTTTAGATTTCAGATTATATGGAAAATTATAGCAAAATGTGTCATTTTATCGGTCCATGGGAATATAGGTACTGGGGAACATAGAGCTGACCCCACCAAAAACACCACAGCATTTGATGAATCTATGCATAATAAATTTATTCACATTGGTGGTTGAAGTCACCTGAATTCGTTTTTTTTCGTTTTGCATGTGACATAGGTCTGGACCTTATTGTCCAAAAGCATCTTCAGTCGAAGGTGTTTGCAGAATTACTCGTACAAACCTTTTTAAATTAAAGATGTGTTTCCCAAGAGCGTGATGATCGTAAAATCATCGTAGATTCACGTCTACCCCTGACGGCTAGCAGAAGCTTAAGAGTATTTAGAGAGGCTTTAGAATCTGCAGAAGAAATAAAAAAATATGATTTATATTTGTTTAAGTTATTCATTGATATCTATGTCTAAACCATTTATAATGACACCAGATTTGAATGTTAAGACATTGTTATGCAGATACGTACATACAATACATGCCATACATTTCAGTGTTGGCCCCACATTAGGGATCAATAATATTTGGCTTCTTTTCACTGTGGAATGTGTTGCTTTATTCATTTTTCACACTCGCTTTGTTTTCAAAATGACTGCTCCGCCGTTGTCCTTTTCCCATCATGCATTGCAAACCTCTCGCCTGTTATGATGCAACCATTTGGGATCACCGTCTGCGGTGATGGCACACTAATGTTCTGACCAACAGTGGCATGACAAAGCTCCACTGTGTGCCCGCAAGCACACAGCTCTCATTGTGGGTTTAATCATGCAATGACCACAACAACGATAGTGTGTAAACTTATGAAACCATGAAGAGCAGGTGACTCTGTGGCATAGGATTTATTTACTAACCCTAGCCCTGGCAGCACATCACCCCTACCCTCATTTCCCTTCACTGGCTTCCTGTCAAGGCCCGTATCACCTACAAACTCCTCCTTCTCACATTCAAATCCCTCCATTGCCTTGCCCCCCTATACCTATCTGACCTTCTTCTTTCCCACACTCCAGCGTGGACACTTTGTTCCTCCGACACCGGCCTGCTCTCCATCCCCCACACCTGGCTGTGTACCTTTGGTGATCGTGCCTTCAGCATCGCAGCCCCCACCCTCCGGACATCAGGAATGCATCATCCCTAGACAGTTTAAGATCTTCTCAAACACCAACTTGTTCATCAAGAACAGCTGATTCTCTCTCACCTCTCATTTATTTTAACATCCAACCTACAGTCTGTCTATTTATTAGTATGTGTGCTGTTTTTTAAAGCACCCTTGGGTTATTATTATTATTATTATTATTGCTATTATATGATTTGGGCGACCAACCCATAGACCAGGGTTCGATTCCAGGTGTGTACTTCAGGCTACCTGTCTGTGTCCTTGGACAAGACCCTTCATCTGCATCGTCCCAGTCCATCCAGCTGTAAATGGGGACTGGTCTTGGCTTTGGAAGTAATATGTGATGTACTGATGTCCCATCCAGGGGGAGTCATAGACTCTCATCCGCTTCACGCTGCAGTTTCCAGGGATAAACACCGACCCGTTGGGCCTCAGGGCCTGCGTAGGACTTATTATTATTATTATTTATTTATTTATTTGTATTGATTTGTCCTTAAGGGGACATTTCTTTTTTAAAAGGTGTACATTCAAAGTTAATTTTCTTCAGCTTACTTTGAGTCAGAATAAGAAACCCAAAGCTCCACCTGCAGACGGCACATAAGGCTTCATTTTTATGATGACTTCTGTAACAAAGTATGACAGTCAGTCGAAATGTGCAACATCGCATTCATGTGTTCCACATCTGATCAGCACACTGGACAGCTCATGCTACAAAGACAGGAGCACATGTGTTTTGTCTTACAAACTGCATCAGGAAATGCATGTAAAAAAATTAAGACATCCGTAGAAATGATCATAGAAATGGCTTTTATTGCTTAAAAGCACTCATCAAGAAAGCAGTCAGAAGATCGTTTTCTAGTATTGTCAATCTGTGGCAGTTTTCTGTTTTGTTTGTCGCAGATGTCCCTGTAGATTTGATTTGTATGTGGTTCCTGGTGATGTGACTGTTGATAAAACAGTCAGATTGGATACAAGCCACTGAGAAAAAAATAGCCTGAGTCCACTTTAGTTGGTAATGTGAACATGCCCTGTGTTTCCCTGTTACACTTGCCGACTCACATCAAATGTCACATTTTGCACTTGTTGCCACAGAAATCCAAAACCAGGACCAGTTGAACGTGACCCGACCTGGACTCTGTTTCATTGAATCAAATCTCAGGTCTCGGATCAGGTGCACCTGTGCAGATCGGTTGTACAAAGTAATATTATTTTTTTTGAACAAGTGTAAGCACTCGGCTTAAGAAACAGCAGCCCGCCTGACATTCACAGTCTCATAAAGCAGATGGTGCTGTATTATGGCTCTGTGTACACGAGCGGCTGCAACACGACTGCGGAAAGCATGTGCCTAACAAACGGAGCGGCTGTCACAACACTCGTGCCAGCATAAATCACTGTAAATACAATTATTTAATAATCAGGTCTCCATGTGGTCGATGTAATCTCTCGTTCACATGGCTACACGGTGACACGATGAACGGCTTTGTGCTGCTTTCTGTCATTCTTCCTGCACACTCTCCTTTATGTGGTGGAACACTGAGCTCCAGTTTCACCAAAATGAAATTATCCATCACGCACTGTCTTTAAAGTTCTGATCTAATTGGCTTAAAGTGACAACAGTTGTCACAGGGCATTCAATTTTTTTTATAAAAGAACAATAGCAGTTCTTGAGGTGGCAATTATCTTTAACCACCACGATGTTTTGCTACCTCCAAAGCACACTTAGAGATTCATAATGTTTTCCTCCAGCTGGCTAAATTCTTTATCCTTTTGAACGAAATTATTCACTCAAAGGCTTCCAAACATGTTTGACACTCAATTATCCATTCAGCCTAATGTTTTATAAATCCGAGATAAAGCATCAACAACTGTCAGGGAAATCTTGCAACATTTGGTTTTCAGTGGGTCACCCGATGAAACCATTTCAGTGTGGCTATAATACTCTCTCTGGACAATTACAACAGTGAAAAGGCTCTTTTCATATTTGATGGCTTACTTTTGCACATAGGCAGCCGCTGTGTGAGCCTGATAGCAGCACATCTGTTCTCTGTTATCAACAAGCAACTGCAGCCGCACAAAACAGGTCATTAAACAGATCAACAATTAAATTGGACAACTTAAAGACAAAACTGCAGTAACAGTTTTTTGGTGGAAAAACAAAATGACATTGCCTACCTTCATAATTATGACCAAAAATCTCTTTTTTCCCCCCGAAATGTAGGAGTTTTCAAAAAGTGGATTGAGAAAATATGACTCGTTATTTTTAGTCAGCTCTATTGAAGATGTGAAGAACCCTTAATGAAGGCTGTGAAAATAAACCGTGTCGGTCGATTGCCAAAGAATGGAGCTTTGTTGTGTGGAACTGAGCACAGCTTGTATGGGTTGATGCAAAACCAGCCATCACATTTGTGGAAACAACAAAACATTTGTGCTCTTTAACACTCCGATACTGACGTTTACAACTTCCAAGTGGTAGTAATTGTGTGCACGCACACGCCTCGGCACATGCACGCCTCGGCACGCGCACGCCGGATGAAAATAAAAACACACGGCAGCATTTTACGCCAGTCATTTCTTAGCTCGCTTGCATTCAGTGCGTCCAATGACAAAGTCTTGTTCTGTCTACGGACGCACAAACAAACTGCAATATGATGCCAGGCTTCTCTGTGAGCTTCAGCATTTTCCTGGAAAAGACAAAGAGCAAATATGAAAGATGGGTGGCAGCAATCATACGGATAAACAAAAGAACATCATGACAGGAGTCGGCCTGTCAAGATAAATATTTTAGTTGGATGATTCATTGTTCTGGAAATAACTGGATTAAACAATATTATTTTATGCCACTGATAATGCATGTGCACCCTTGCAAATAGCAATTAATTATCATTATTGGAAGACATTTTTCTCAAGTCTTAAAGTAAACATATACACCGATACAGAAATTTCATTTGGTTCAACCAGGTTTGAAGAAGAACTGAAATAGTCCTGCTGCTTTACAAAGAATCAAAAACACTCTGGATGTGCTTTTAGTTGGTTCAGGCCCATTTGATTGACTCACACTGTCCGGCTGATGGCTTCCAGGCTCCAGAAACAACCGTTTGATTTTGTACCTGTGAACTCTTTGTTTCAAACTTCCATAAAGCCTGAGGTCAGGTTCCGTTTTTCTGAGGTTTTTGTCAAATCAGCCGAACGCTGCCTTTAACTACTGTGGATTACCAGGACTAACTCCTCCTCAACGTCAGGGCAGGAAGAGAGTACTGGAACATGCCCCATGTCTGTGTGTGTGTGTGGAAAGTCAGTTTTTAAAACGTTACACATAGGACAACGCCACCAAGACTCAGGCTTTGAATTTCAACTGGATTAAAGTGGAGGGACAGGTCTAACTTTGACAGTGTGGTTTCCATCCTCAGCCTGAAGGTAAGAATATGAAAAGCATCAAGAGGCGATGCAGACCCTGAAAACACACATAATAATGTGTTTGTCATGACATCATTCATACCACGTAACAACATTTGATTAGCTGATCAATATAAGCAGTGGATCACCTCTCGAGCCCTCTTGGCTGTGGAGATATCCTGGAAATGTGTTTTTTTGGGATAATTATGGCATAATTTCATGATATCTTTGTGAAGTTATCATAACATCACTCATACCATTAGATTGATCAGCACCAAAAGTTAATCATCTGAAGACACTAACCCAAAGAATATTCGTACCAAATTTGGTGAAAATCTGCTCACCCGCTTTGTAGTTATTCTGCACACATGAGCGATTAAAATACACTGTACTAGCACTGCCACACACTGTTAAAAAAACAAACAAAAAAAACCCCACATATACATGTGTGACGTGGATTCAACAATTAATAATAATAATAATTATTAACATTATTATAACAATAATAATAATTTACTTCTTACACCTTTTCCATTTTAACTACACAGTATTTTTATATCAGTTTGTCTGTTTGCACAATTACAAGCAAACTGATGAACAGGTTCTTATGAAAGTTGGTGAAAATATTTGTTATAAGTCAAAAAACCTGTTATAAATGTGGAATTAGACATTAATCATGACTTTCTTTCTTTCTTTCATGCTATTTTTGGTTATTTTGGCACCATCTTGACCATGGGTGATGCAGGGTCTAAAGTGCACAGTGCAGCTGTATGTGGGGCGTGGCCATTTCCTCTTTGCTATTTGCAGGGCATGTAATCTGAGCACAAAGTAAGGCACAGTGTTCAAAGGGGTTGTATTTAGTCAATTAATCATAGGTGTTCTTTGGGCAGAACATGAAATAAACCAATCAAATTGTCATCTGCCATCTACCTATATTATAACGCTGTAAGGATGTATGTCTGTCTGTTTGTATATCCGTCTTATTTCTTGGCTGCCGCTGGGTAGATTTCCACTAAACGTTCCATGCATAATCGGGGACCCATGCAGATGTCATTTCTTTGAAAAAAAATTGACCTCTCAACAGAGATGTCTCTGTGGGGAGACCACCTCTCTTTTAAGGCAGGTGGTGTGTGTGTCCGCTCCACTGTGTGCTCTTCTTCTGTGCTTCACAGACACGTTCACAGCGACAGGACAAACCGCTGCTTTCTTCCTGCTGGCGGTTAATGTTACTGCAGCGTTTCCACTGTCCACACACAGAAACGACTCCAGCGTTTTCCTTTCAGTCCACTCTGGAGAGCGTCCGCTCCACTGTGCTACAAGCTGTCATGGCTGCACATATATTTGAATATTATGTTACTGTAAAAGTGGAGATTTGTGCAGAAGAAACGCTGCTTCATAAGTAACGCAGTGTACCAGGAGGTGCTGACAAGATAATTGTGAGAATCCTTTTACTCAGAATAAATATTGACATATAGCCACTGACCACATATTCCCCTTAAAAAAATTGTAAATTTTTGGGGAGATAGTTCCTAAAAATTCAAGGGTACATCAGTTTGGTCTCTGACAGTTTCCTTTGCAGTATAATCCTCATCACTTTATTCTTTCTCAGCTATAAACACCACTCATGCATGGTTCATACTCACGGGCACTGTCTACTAGTCTGCTTTAAAAGCCAGAGTGTGCCTGAACCTCGCACGTTGCTATTTAGACAGCGGAATCAAGTGAGACATTTTCTGGATGGTTAACAGATCTGTGTGCAAAGCATCAATGCGTGTGAGTAGAAATTAACCACCAAAGCTCCTTGAGGTGAAGCAGTGATGAAGTTTAGTATTGTTCCATCCATAAGAAGAAGTAGAAATAAGTCCTGTATAGGCCCTGAGGTTCATTGGTGCCCGTGCGTATCCCCAGATTCTGGAGCGTGAAGAGGATGATAGTCCACGACTCAGCCTGCATGGGAGGCTAGTCCATCACAGATTACTCCCCCAGCCCAGGCCAGTGCCCATTTACAGCTGGCTGAACTGGGATGATGCAGATAAAGTGTCTTATCCAAGAACACAGACAAGAAGCGTGACCAGGAATCAATGCAGAGTACATGAGTGCACACACATCATGGACCCTCATATGTAAGGCGTATCTGAATATTGTGCCGTATAAATACCAGGAATTCACTGCCCTTGACTCTAGACCAGGATTTTTGTGGTCTGTAGCTCAATCTCTTTCTGTTGTCTCTGGATAGCAGTGATTCAACACTGTGCCTACCGACACTTTGGGCCCAAGCTTTCAGTGCATGCCAGTGGACAGCGACCACCAAAGCTCCCTGAGGTGAAGCAGTGAAGCAGTAAGGTGCTTTTTTTCACAAGTTTTTACTTTTCTTTCATCGAATAGTTGTTTTGAGTTTCACTGTGTGTCGAAAAAGAGTGTCCACGCATCATGAAGCCGTTTATGTAAGGCGAGTCCGAGTGCTGTGCTCTTTAAATGCCAGAAATACACTGAGCTCAACTTTAGTCCAGACTTTTGCTGGCATTCCACACGATACCGACACACCAGCACTGTGATTTACACGACCTGGGTGCTGGGTGGGAAAAACTGTTCAGGTGAAAACTACAAACTATGCTGGAGTTGCCCAGTGCGCTACTTTGTATGGGGTGGAAGACGGGGCCCTTTGCTTTAAATGAGTGCAAGTGCACTTGTTATTTAAAGAATGTGGGCGCTGTTGGTGAAAACGACAGCGGCGTCAGTGGGGAAGCAGCAGTCACACTTGTTACGCTGTGCCCTTCATGTGAAATAACAAGGTTGTCAGAATAAAAGGGCATTCAAAAGATCACATACCTCCAGTAACAGAGGAATAACTCTGCAGACGGATCGAGGAGCACAGTCAGATTTTTTTCTTATCTCTGTCCTGTTTGCACTTATGTGGGGACTTGAATATTTACTGCAAACGGCAAATCACATGACATCATGTGGCTCATCTCACTATGAAGTACCGTTTTTTTGTTTTTTTTTGTTTTGGTTATTTTTGAGTCACATCAGTGTCAACACCAAGCTAGAAATGACTGTAGAGATGAAAGGGCTTTATGATGTCATTAAGTGTGAAGGTTAGAGAAGGACTTTCAAAGAGAGCCTATCTGACAGTGTTTATGAATGTGATTAAAGAGAAGATCCAGATTACCAACACAATTTAATCATTTCTTCCTTGGCAGGAAGAACACATTCCTGCAAAATCCTCCCAGAATCTGTGCACTAGTTTCCAGACAACTCGTCCATAAACATGCATAGAAACCAGAGTCGTGTGACCCTTCTCTGGAGCTTGCAAGTGAATTTTAACTCTTAACTGTGTGATCAGGTTAAAATTTCCAAGGTTTTATCTCAAAACAGAAATCCAAACACATGCTTTTATCAACAGCTGTTTAGACGACTGCAAGTAGTTTATTAAAAAACTGCAAAGTGCTGCATCAAGGATTTGTATCAAACCTGATCACATTGGAGCAGCCCTGCATTGGCTGACGCTGTCTTTTAGAATTCATTTCAAGGGTTTTTCTTTGTTTGATTATAAAGCGTGGCACCTTCCCACATCAGAGGGTGCCTTTCTTTTTATGTGCCAGATAGAACATTACAGTCTTCTCCATTATTACTTTTAAATAGCTAAAAGTTTCTTTTCAAAGTTGATGGGAGGCTTTTTCTTTTATGCAGCTAAATTGTGTAACACGCTGCCCCTGTACATCAGAACGAAGGACTCGCTCTGCATTTGAAAAGACAAACTGGACAAATCTTCTGGCCTTTATTTTGTTTTTGTGACTACAGTTTTATTACTTTACGAATGACTTTCTCTTGTGTTGTTTTTGTTTATTACATTATGCTTCTATTTTTTTTACTTTTAATATTTGTCATTTTAGGCTAGAAAAGTGTCCAACGAAATATAATAATCTACTTTCAGCTTCTCCCAATTGAAACTCGGGGTCGCCACAGCAGATCCCACATGGATCTGCATGTAGATTTACGCCGGATGCCCATCCTGACGCAACTCTACATTACATGGAGAATGGGCAGGGGTGGGGTTCGAACGGAGAACCTTCTGCACTGAAGGCGGTTGCACTAACCGCTAGGTCACCTTATTATACTTATTCTTATTATTATAAGAATAATAATAATAAGAATGTTCTTGTTATTATTATTCTTATTATTGCTATAAAATGAGACGTTGACTTTACACTTGTGTAAACTGGGAATTTGCATTGATGGGTTTCTGCTCGCTTTGATATTTCTGGCAGAACTTGTGACATAAGTTATTGGCCAATAGTCCTGTCCAGATTCCAACCTACCAGCTCAAATCTCTGTGCGCCCTTGGGACAGCTCTGAGTCCAGCACCATGGATAGAGCGCATGGCAGCGGTTTGGACCCTTTAATTGGTTTTCTCATGTTCTTTGTCTGTCTAATGTCCTGTAATGCCTTTGTAAGGCACTTTGAATTGCCTTTGTGTCTGAATGAAGCTGTATAAATAAACTCGCCTTGTCTTTTCTCTGCAGTCAGAGGTGGTGCTTGGCTGTAAAAATATTTATGTTGGTTTTTGTTTGTTCCACTTCAGCTGAAAATGAATGTGTGCGGTGGTCCTGTGAGACTGCAGCCACCCCCCTCAGGCTCTTCTCTATTGTGTGCAGTAATAAGGCTCTGGAGAGCATGCACTTAGTTATGACTGAACTGGAGAAGGGCCATGAAAAGACCATTGTGCTGCATATTTTATCTATTAAAAGTAAAACTCTGCCGAGGCACATTGTGGGCGCTGCACTTTGTGCTTCACTTCAGCTCTGCTCGGCGTGTAAGCGTTTAACTTTGACATTGGTTCTTCATCTAATCTGCTCTTTCTTAAATTGGGATGATCCAGTAATAACTCCAGTGGTCACAGAGCTAAACATCATCGACAGTATATTCTCTGCTGATTAATAAGCAGATCATTCTTTTTTGTCCCTGTTGTACTATAAATGAGGCATTATATCAACAAATCCCATCAGCATTATCAGTCTTTTCTTAGAAAGGTTCTTTTTTTCTGTCTAAAATGCACCAATTTGGCACAACAAGGAAAGTTAAGATTGCACAAAACAGCTTTGCAGAATTTCTGTGAAGTGTACAAAACGGCTTTAGTAAAGCTTTTTTTTTTTTTACATGAAAGCTTCCTTTTCAAAATGAAACAATGCAATGTTTTCCCAGCTGAACCTGAATCATTTTTAGAAAAAAAAATCAAAGCAGAAAGAAATTTAGAACTTTTTCTCAAACAAATAATCAACAGCTTCATAACCTGTATTCAAAGCGACAGATTTCCAGTCAGAAATAAAATGCTTCTTTCATGCTTGTTTTATGTGATTTATTTATTTATTTTTTTAATGTGTGAAATGGCTCAGCGATGTGCTCTGATCCAGCCTCCTGATCTTCCTCAGAACTGATCGGAGGATCTGCCTCCATTTGAAGTAAATTACACCCTTCAGTGATCGCCCCGATGATAATCGTGTGATTTATTCTACAATGCACAATTGTGAAGGCGAGGTTGCAAGCATTTGTTTTAATTGTGGCACCACAGTGATTAAGCAGCGTTTTTATGCGGTTTGACTGGGGTCTGGAAAGATGGATGGCCTGTAATGCTATCTTCAGTGAGGGAGTCCAGTCCTGGGCACCGCAGTGCTTCACTGCTGCTTAGATTAACTCAGAGCTGGAGGGCACGATTTCTGGGCCCTCTCCGCTCTTTTCTTCTTCCCTGATGGAAAAACAATCAAATCTGCAAGTGCTTCTTGGAGTCTGGACTCCTTCCAACAGCCCAGCATCTGCCCGAAGAGCTTTCATTTGTTAATTTACATGTTAATTTGTCTCTTTTTATTTTTAGGTGGAAACTGAATGGCACAGAAATCAGTCCCAAATCTGGATCGCACTACAGTCTTTCTGGAGGCAACCTCAGAATCAGCCGTCTGAACAAAGACCAGGATGCTGGAACATATCAGTGCCTCGCCTCCAACTCTTTCGGGACCATCGTCAGTCGAGAGGCCAGCCTAACCTTCGCATGTGAGTCTCCTTCTCTCAGACCTTCCTCTGGGAAACATGGACCCTTATCCCTGAGAAATTAGGACTTCCTGTGTTCTCTGACACCCCCAGACATTGCTGCAGATTCAACCAAACCAAAAACATAGTGAGTGAAGGAAGCGCTGCACCAGAGCGCCTTCTCCACTTCTGGAGGTCCTGGGGCTCGGGCCCAAACAACCTCGACCCCGTAACCAGCACTGGATACAGTGCAGTGCAAAAATCTTAGGCATGACAAAAAGAAAAAAAAAACATAACTTAAATATGCCACAAAGTTATTAAATCGTGTCTTAATATCACTTATCTTTTGATCAATAATCAAAACCTGCCGACAAATGAGTCAAAACATGCAAACAATCAAAACACTGGAAACAAATGTCTGTCATATGACCACACCACAGACACTGTGAAGGACTTTGTGACACGCTTCAGGTTTCTCTTTGTTTAGCTTTGCCTTTATTGCTAACGGTGTGTCACGGCTAGCTGTTAGCGAGGTCCTATTAGCTCTGGTGGATGTCACACAAAATGCAAGATTGGCAGCACACTGAACGTGCAACCTGACTTACACTTTGTCTTCTTGTCATTTTCTGTTCTAATGTGAAGCCACACTTTTGGCTGCTCACTGCGGTTCTTCGGTCACGCGTTTGTGATGTTAGCCGTGCATGCTAACTCGTATCTCATCAAATGGACACACTGTTGCATTGATGCGTGATGACATCACGGGTCCTGGCAGATATTTAGCCTCTGTCATAATAAAGGTTTATCACATTTACAAACCCATAAACAGATTCTTCAATTCAGAAAAAAACAGTTTGAAAGCAGATTTTTTTTTTTCATTTGGTTTGTACCAAGTAGAATCTGTGTTTTAACTTTTCCGGTTTTGGGTTCTACCTTAAATTTATTGTTCCTGAAGTCGTTAGAACCAAATGAAATAATGGTTAATAAAGTTCCATGTCAGACTGTGTAACGTATCAATATGTATTTTTCGGACATTATAAAAATCTATATTGGTATCGACTGTATTTTACTCTGTAGTCGATCGCTAATTCTGCAGTTAACAAGCTAGGCTATGCTTGGCACAATGTTTAGCCTCACTGGAGCTAGCTAACTATTTCCAACATTATTTCTCTTTACATGTTAGTCTATCCATCAAACATTGATGCAATTGATGTCTAAGACCAACGTTTTTAAAGTACATAGCACAATATTTACCACCTGTGGTTGGAAACAGGAAACAGTACATTTTAATTGAGGTGCCTGCCACTAGTGGGCAGCACGGTGTCTTAGCGGTTAGCGCTGTTGCCTCACAGCCAGAAGGTCCCAGGTTCTCTTCCCACCTGGTCCTTTCTGTGTGGAGTTTGCATGTTCTCCCCGTGTCTGCGTGGGTTCCCTCCAGGTGCTCCGGCTTCCTTCCAAAGACGTGCAGGTTAGGTGAACTGGTGACTCTAAACTGACCGTAGGTGTGAATGTGTTTGTCTGTCTATGTGTGTCCCTGCGATGGACTGGCAGCCTGTCCAGGGTGAACCCCACCTCTCACCCAATGACCGCTGGGTTAGGCTCCACCTCCCCAAGACCCTTAATTGCAGTAAGCAGGCATAGAAAATGAATGAATGAATGCCTCCCTGCCACTGGTAAATTTCTGTCTGCCATTTAAGACATGCATGTCATTCAGAGGAAGACAGGAAGAGAACTCAGCACCGAGTTTTTGCAAGCAGACATTTTTTTTAATGTGTAAAAAAAAAAAAAAAAAAAAATTTT